>JAYEPQ010000005.1:26604289-26811789 GCA_036321105.1 Dracaena cambodiana | reverse complement strand
CTAAATTAAGTTAGTAATTAAATTAGTAAAAATTAGTGCTAGACTAAACTAAGTTAGCAATTATACTAGAAATTAGTGATTCATATATATGAAAAACTGAAAAAATCATGTGCACAAACCATAAGATTACGATTATCAGTATCCCCAACTTAAAACACACATTGTTCTCAATGAGTTATTAACATGATGAAAAATATATAAGAACAAGTAAAAGATGTGAGGAAAGTTGGGAAGATATATTATTGCCAAGCACATGATAATACATATCTACAAAATAAAATTTGTTAGCTCATACTACACATATATACACATAAATGTCTCGGCTTACTTTCAAGTTGATGGTAGAGGATTCACTAAATCGGCATATTTCTCTATATACCTATAAAGTTCCAAGAAGTATTTTAGGTGTTTTCGATTAACTTTAAACATGACCAGTTTTGGAGTTCTCTAGTTATATTGTGCCATGAGGATATAGGATTTTTACTATAAACGGTCTCGTCCATCATCAGCGTAATTTTCTAGAGAATAAATGAAGTCATATATTGTATAACAGCACATTATCAGATAGATTAACACGACACAAGATATGTTGTGCACTGCTTTCATCTTCTCCTTAAACATGCGTGCATTTTTGTACGTGTCACGTCTTAATTCATCCAATTTGTTGAATCGAGGTTTTCGTAAATAGCTTGCTATATTTAAATCCAAATTCATAGTTTGTAATGCCCAATACGCT
Source organism: Dracaena cambodiana (assembly GCA_036321105.1). Lineage (NCBI taxonomy): Eukaryota > Viridiplantae > Streptophyta > Magnoliopsida > Asparagales > Asparagaceae > Dracaena > Dracaena cambodiana. The sequence goes on along the minus strand of JAYEPQ010000005.1, from coordinate 26,811,053 downwards.
TTATGTTCGAGTTCAACTGGGTGGTGGCAGACATTACCATATACCAACTTGTATAGAAACATATGTAAGAGGGTCTAAAAAGCAGTATGATAAGCCCATAACGCATCAACAAGCCGCAAAGATCAATCTTTAAGAGTGGGATTTACCGTATCTATAAAATTTGTTGTATCTCCTATTAGAAAGCTCCACTTATCAGTTTGATTTCAGGTGATAAGGTGTAAAGATCTTGTGTGTGATGCGATACCTTTTCATCAAGTTCCCAAAAACTCGATTGTAGAAATGGAAACTCCCGTCACTTATGATGGCTTTTGGAACTCCAAATCTTAACGATATATGTTCTTTAAGAAACTTGATTACCGTTTGTTGATCATTATTTCTATAACTAGAGCTCCTACCAAATTTAAAGACATAATCGATGGCAATGAGAATATATAAATATCTGTTTGAAGAGGGTAACAGGCCCATGAATAGATGCCCCAATAATCGATATCTCAAGAATGAGTATCGATGTCAAGGGCATGTCAATCCTCCATGTTAATGCTCCCAATTTCAAACATGCTTCGCATCGTCTACAATATCCATATGTATCTCTAAACATTGTGGCTAGTAGAATCCACATTGGAGGACCTTGGTAGTCATCTTTTTAGATAAAAAGTGCCCCCACATGCTTTTATACGATAGAATGCTATGGCACTCTGAATCTCATCATCAGGCAAATAACGCCTAATAATTTCATTTGAATATTATTTAACTAAGTAGGGATCGTCATAAAAGAATCGACATTATATAGAAATTTGCATTTAGCCTAAGAAATCCATTGTTGTGGCATCTCTCCTGCAACCAAAAAATTTACTATATCAGCAAACCAAGAAGTAGGTTGGATAGAAAATAGGTGCTCATCACGGAAGGAGTCTCTAATGGGTATTTCATTGTTACAAAAGATAAGAGAGAAAGATGGTCAGTGACCATATTCTGTACTACCTTTTGTATCTCGGATTTCTAGATCGAATTCTTTGAGCAACATGATCCATCTAAAGAGGCATGATTTTGAATCCTTCTTCACTTCTAAATATTTAAGCATCGAATGATCGATGAAAACAGCAATGTATAAGCCCATGATATATGAACGAAATTTATCAAGAACAAATCCTACTGCTAGAAGTTTCTTCTTTGTGGTTGTACAGTTCATTTGCACATCGCTTAGAGTCTTGCTAGCATAGTACATCACATAGAGCTTCTTATCCTTTCGTTGTCCAAGCACTGCTCCAATTGCAAAACATTTGGGTCTTATATGATCTCGAACAGTATTGACCAGTCTGAAGGTTGCATTATAAGTGCCGAGTTGAACATCTCATTGAGGGTACTGAACACTATAGGCTATCAAAATTGTATTCGGTGAAGTTTGTAAAAATTCATAGGCTAAGTGCTAACAAAATAGTTGATTGGCCCCACCAAAAAGATAACTCCGCCAGAAGCAAGTCAGTCAAACCAAAACAGGATTAGCCTCACCAGCAAGTTGGTCTTGCCAGAAGCCAAGTTCACCCCACCAATGAGTTTGCTTCACTGGAAACTAAAAGAGAATTAACTCTACCTGACTAGGTTAGCTAGTTTTGCCAGAAGTTAAAAGAGAATTAACTCTGCCAAATTAGGTTAGCTAGCTTTGCAAGAAGTTAAAAAGAAACTTAACTTCGCCAGACTAGGTTAGCTCTATTGAAATGGAAAGTTGACCTCGCTAGAAGCAACCAACCAACCTTATCGATTAATCTCACCAAAGGGAATTCGAGTAAATCCAATTGTGGGCAAGTAACTGCCACAATCTCCGCAAATTGAGAGAACAGTTATGACACCCTCCAACTATAAAAATGACTCCAAGCTTCCAAAGAAAGGCATCGAAAAACTCATGGAGAAAAGAAAAGAGAATTCGAGTGCTTCAAGTTCTTGCTAGATCGTCAACAGAAGTAAAGAAGGGTTTCTCTGAACTTACTTCCATCGTCACACTCCCCAGAATCAAAGAATCCAAATATTGTAACCTTTTTTTGATTGTAAAGAAAGTAAATCTCGAGTGTTGCAATTCAAATTCCAAATTGTGTTGTATTTTCTATTCTTAATAGTAAATTTCAATTTTGACATTGCAAACAGCAAAAAAAAAATTGGCAACTCCATTGGGGAGTAACTCCTCTCTCATTGAAGAGTTCGTGCTGCAATCCAACAATGTAACAGTGGACGCTACAGTCGATACCCTGGTAATCAATGACTAAGCTAAGTATGAAGATTTTCTCTGCAAAAGCAACTCCATTTCTCCATCCAACACTGGTTCTTTCTGTTGTGCCAGGAGAGTAGAAGCCTAATCCACATCTACTCGTGTACTTGCCTCTTCCATTGAAGGCAATCAACACAACAACATTGGTATGACTGTTACCACTACCAGTGCCACAGTGAACACAACCCAAGCAAGTTCATCTTCCATCGTTCCAGTCGCAATTCCCAAAACTAATCCCCTCAATAATAAAGAGAGGAATAAGGCCTTCTACCAAGCCATCATTGCCCACCGCAAAGCCAAAAAGCAGGCTAATTTGACTGAAAAACTGAATGAGAATGGCGACAAGATCCCTTAAATAAATTAGGGTCATGAACTCATCCACGGTGCTATAGGTGAGACTAGCAAAAGGCCTCGTAGACCTAACAAGTCCAACAAAGCTATGAGATATCTTGGCTGAGTTAATAACTCTGTCACTTTCAGAAGGCCCAACGGACCTAATTAGCCCGGCGAGGCTTAAGGATATTCTGGAAAAGTTAGTAAATGCTTAGCCGGAACCAAGAAGCCTAGTAAAGCCGATATTCATAATGACAAACTCTAGAACAAAAGCATAGTAGGTGTTAGGGTCAATAGTAAATGCAAGTCTACTATACCCATGGAAGACTTACGGAACCATCTTGACCAACTATACTAAGTTTGAAAGAATACAAACGAAGAGGATTTGAAAGGCATTATGGCATTAAGATTTCCATGGTTTAACCAAGGTTTAGCTCAGGACCCCACTACTCATCGTTTTTGGTTTGGTATTGCTACCGTGCATGACTTTAAGAGTCATGATGATATTACTTAGGAACGTCTTTATCAGAACAATTTTGCTTCTCACTTTGGGCAATTAGCAATAATTTTTCTATGGACGTCCGGAAATCTGTTCGTTAAGTATCCCACCTGGGGAATACGTTCGCAAGAATGAAACTAAAAGGAATTGACGGGGGCCCGCACAAGCGGTGGAGCATGTGGTTTAATTCGATGCGAAGCGAAGAAACTTACCAGGGCTTGACATGCCTCGAATCCTCTTGAAAGAGAGGGGTGCCCTCGGGAACGCGGACACAGGTGGTGCATGGTTGTCGTCGGCTCATGCCGTAAGGTGTTGGATTACTGGCTCGGTCCTCTGTCTTTAGTCTGTTATCGTGAAACCAGCCTATCCTGAGGTTAGTAATGACTATTCTGAAAGGATCTCATTACTACTTCAAAAAGTTTTAGAGAAAAAGAGAACTGGCTCATACAACCATCAATATGGTAGGGTGGAGAAATCAAACACAAGGGGTGGCTAGTGCAGTCTCCTCCCTTGATGATTACTCCAGCAATGACGGTGATGGAGTATACCATCACACCCGGTCCCGAGCTAGGTTAGCAAGCGCTGGTCACAATGTTTTCACTCCTTCCCATGAGTCGCAAGAAAGGGAGGATGATACCGACCGACATTCTATATGCGCATCATTTGAGACGTCAAATTCATCTTACTAGAGGAGTATTTCTGTTAACGTCACTGACGATGATGTAGGAAGCCTGCTACAAATATTAAAGGCACAAGATGAGTTATCCAAGCAACATCAAGCACTATTATAATAACAGAAAGTAACCATGGATGTCATTTTGACCCAACTACAACAGCTGGAGAAAACGTCACCAAACGAAAACCTAGATGTTGAGACTGGATCAGGATCCGGAGGTAAAAGCAAAGAAGATAAGGATCACAAGGATCAAGAAGATGAGTCATGTTTCCATATGAATGAGGAATCTGATAAGATTAAAGATAAAGTATTGAAGGAAATCAAACAAAATTGGATGCACTAACTCACAAGGAAGTTCTGTAGAAGGCAGGAATTATGAGTCCGTACCCTCCCGAATGGGACTTAATCCCTTTTCCCGACAATTGTCGAGCTCTGATCATTGATAAATACTATGGGAAGGGGTCCTAAATTAATATATTTACCATTTCCATTCATTAATAGGAAATGTTATGGGAAATGATGTACTCATGACCCGGTAATTCATAGAGTCCCTAAAGGGCATAACCTTTAACTGGTTTCGAACTTTACGGATAGGATCCATCAATTAGTGGGTAGATCTTGAGGCTCGGTTGCTCACTCATTTTTATGAGGATGACACTAAAGTATCTACGCCCACATTGATTGAAGAAAAACGAAAAGAAAGGAGAGGCAGTGAAAGACTTCATCAAAAAATTTAGAACTTTGCCTCTCAGATGCCCTGAAAGAATGCCACTGTCCATGTTACTGCATACGTGTAGGCATAATCTACGCACCGAGATTAAATTCAACATGGGTGTCGTTCGGGCCCATACATGGAAAGAGCTTCAGGAACAAGCTATTGAAAAAATAATTTTGAGACTTTCGGCAGAAGATAAGGGTAAACAGAGAGTGGAATTTACTTCAACACGACCACCTTCTAAGTTCAAAAGTAAGAATGTGTTGGTAGTAGATACTCCAATGGAGCCTAAGAAGAACCCACCGCCTCGGCAAAATATTTCTTTGGCCCAACAAACATAAAAGAAGTATTCGTTCAAGGATAATTACGTGCTTGAAATCTTCAATATGCTAGTCAAAAGTAATAAAATCGAGCTACCTGAACCCAAAAGACTGGAAGAGGTTTTGAGCACTAGTGACCCAAAAATATTGTCATTACTTTAGAATAACGAGCCATCCCATCAAAGATTACTTTATCCTGAAAGACAATCTCCAAGCCTTAGTGAAAGTAGTGTACTTCAATTAAACAAAGAAAAGAAGAAAGTTACTACAAACATGATATCGATACAATTTAGAAGAGACCTGCCGGGGGTTAAGATGTCCAATGGAGTTCTAGTTCCTAGAATAATGATAAGGATCATTAACATGGATCCAAATCACCAACAGACCCAAGGGTGACTTCCATCCCAATCGGATGGGGAGAAACAATGTGGGTCTATCCTGACCTGATTGAGGACAATCAATGGACGATTGTCACTTCAAAAATAAAGTGGAAAGTAAAGAATAATCTAGATTGCCATGTGGTTACGACACTTCTGCTTGCTTATTGACCAACTGCGACAAAGAGTAGATCATTTTTATGGTAGAGGCTATGTCTTCTGCCAGTACCAGGTCGGGTTAATACCTAAAGCAATATGGTACAATTAACCCTGATGATCATCAGTCGAGTCCCTTTCCTATTACTGCTGCATTAGCATCTGAACCTCCTCTGGATAAAAGTAGACCCAAAGAGATAAGGTTTGACAAATCCTTGAGAAAACGGGCTACGGAAAATGTTTCGATCCCATTCAAATTTGACATCATGGCGTAGTTGGTGAATATTCCTACCCGAAGCACCATGCATGAACTATTGCGCTTATCCAAGGAAACCAGAGATGCTCCATGCGAAGCATTGATTGATTCGTAGACGTTTCTCACTCAAGTCCCTCCACCCACAGTGAAGAGTGTTGCTATTGCCATCAAGTTTCGTCTTTATCTAACATAACCTTCTCATCCATAGATATGTTGGTGAAGAATTCTAGTAATGACTGGCTATTATATTACACAGGTTATATCAGATCCACAAAATTGAAAGGATACAAATCGATCTGGGTTCAGTCTTGAGTATGACGCCAGTGTACTTGATACAATTTCTGCACATACCAATCCGCAAGTTGTCTACCACCACTACTAAAATCTATAGTTTCAACGCACAAACTAGCCGGCCTATCAAAAAAATTTAGTTGAAATATCAAATCGGAGATTTCAAGATGAAGGTTACCTTCCACGTCATAGATACTGATACCTCCTACAATTTATTGCTAGGAAAGCACGGATTCACTCCAACCTCATTGTTCCTTCAATGTTACATCAATTTTTGAAGTACCTGGACACATAGATGGTGGTCAAAATAGTCCACGTAGAAAGATAGCCTTTTAAGGGAGTTGAAAATTATTTTATAGATGTCATATTGTACAAAGATGAACAAGAGGATGAGACCAATAATGGAAATGAAGCGGATGTGGAACCCGACGATGGTTCGGAAAGAGCTTCTATGGAGCTGAACTCTCTTGTAATTAAATTAAGTGATGTAATAATCAACCCTGACATCTATATTGAAGGCGAATGGGTACTTAATGAAAGTTCCATTTTTGAGTATGTCTTGTCTAGTTCTACTGACACAACTAATAATGAAGAGACCTTAATCAAGAAATTCAACAAGACACCAGTATTACATATACTGGTACATTCAGGTTCACCAAACAACTCACTAACAGAGGATTCTAACAATGCCATGTTTATCGTACAATCCAAATGTAATCAACACCCAATCATCTTTGGCAAATATACTACCAAACTGAAACCTAACTCTAGTAGTATTGAAGAAGAAAAAGATGCCCTACAGTTCGATCATTATGGGCCAAATTCCCACAGACTCATGGAAATGATGGGATACGACGTTGCAAAAGGGGACGGGTTGTGTTTTAATCGAGGAAGAAGAACCCCTTTGCAACCGTGTGTTCTTAAAGAGAAAAGTTTAGATTACTATAATAAAGCTACACATGGTTTAGAGTATGTTTCTTCTAAACTTGAGATAAATGCAATACACAAAGGTTCCTCAGAGAGCACAAACCTGCGGTCATCATCGTCATCTGATGCCGATTCTGAATACAGTTTGAGTGAACTATTCAAACACTTATTGGCAAATATGGAATCTGTCTCCATTGGTGCACATGAAGAAAAAAAATATAGACAACCCTTTATCGTGGGCTCAAAAGATGGACGCCCAGCGGGAGATAAGGTTTGTGCAACGGGAACCTCCTACATACAATCAAGTTATCTAAGTGAATATAGGGAGTAATAAAGATCCAACCTATATTTATGAGCAATTATTTAGACTAGAATGAGTTGCAAAATTTGATCGAACTCATTCGCGAGTACATGGATGTCTTTGCATGGAACTATGAAAATATGCCAGGATTGGATGTAGAAATTGCCCAACACCATCTCAATATTCAAGATAATGTTAAATTGGTGAAATAACAACAACAGAAGTTCAAACTCAAAATGCAACAAGTGATTAAAGACGTAGTCAAGAAACTAAAGACTTGTGGATTCATTCATGAAGAACAACATCCCGACTGGTTGGCTAACATCGCATCAATCATGAAGAAAAATGGAAAAGTTAGGATTTGCATTTAAATGATGCATGTCCAAAAGATGAATTTTCTCTTCCGATCACAAAAGTTATGATAAATAATACATACAATTTCAAAACAATGTCTTTCATGGACAGCTTTTCTAGATACAACCAAATCAAGATGTTTCCTGATGATGAAAAGTATGCGTCCTTCTGAACACCGCAAGGGGCGTACTGTTACACTGTAATAATACCTTTTGGTCTGAAGAATGCAAGAGCCACATAGCAAAGGGCTATGACAACCATCTTTCGGATCACTTACAAAAAATCAAGGAATTCTATGTCGATGATATCGCAGTGATGAGTCGGAACAAGTTCAAGACTTACGGACGGCATTTGACTTAATGAGGATGCGTTAATTAAAGATGAATCCTACAAAATTCTTTCTGTGAGTGTCAAATGGAAAAATTTTAGGGTCGTAGTAATCTCCAAAGGAATCCATTTAGACACGGACAAAGCAAAAGTAGTCCCAAGCATGCAACCCTCTAGAAACATTAAAGAACTAAGGGGCTTAAAAGAGCATCTAGCATACATCCACAATTTTGTTGCTAATTTAGCGGAAGAGTGTCAGCCATTCCCCAAATTAATGAAGAAAGTCATGTCTTTTTGTATAGGACATTGGGTGAGTGCTTATGGGCACATCACACAACTGTACGAACTCCCACAAATACAACTCCATTCTCTTTGGTGTATGGCTGTGAAGCAATCTTACCTTTAGAAATTTAAATACCATCAGTCCGTACAGGCTTGGCGTTGGAAATGACTACCGAAGATAACCACAAAGGTTTCAGAGGTTGTAGGTGTTAAATGACAGGAGGCTTCAAGCTCAACAATGCATCGAAGTTTATTAAGCCAGAATCTCTAAAGCTTTCAACAGAAAAGTAAAGGATAGGATATTTAAATAAGGAGACTTAGTCTTATCAATATGACGCCCTATGGTCATAACCCACAAAACCAAAGGCAAATTTCAGCCGAAGTGGGGTAGAATATGTTTACTCTAATTGAGATTACAGATTGGCTAAACCCGATGGTGAAGTTCTAATGATACCCGTTAATGGAAAACTTCTTAAGAAATATTACCCTAAGAAATCTTCAGTCGAGGGTAATAACAATAAATTTTTCTTTTGAGTTTTTAGTTGGGAGCTACAAGGCAATATCCCGATAACCTAGAACCAAGTAAAGAGTTGACTATATCAGTTTGGACTTGTAAATAACATTCCAGTACTGAATAACAAAAGAAAAATGCACCAAATGTATAAGTGAATAAAATTCTTTTATTAATTCACAAGTACTACATTCAAAATTCAAGTTACAATGATTGCTTTAAGCATTACAATAAATTCATATTTTCTAAGCGTTGCAGTGACTCTGTAATTCGACTGGTTTAACAGAAGTCATGTGATAAAAAAGGGGGGCAATGTTCAAACAGACTGTGGATTCGATGAGGACTGCAGCATGAACTTGAAAAGTGAACCACTTCCTCAGAGTTGCTCCTGGGGGAGCCTCAGCGCACGCTCCAAAACACTTGACTGCCAATGGTAAGTAAGTTTAAGGGCATCTGAAAGGATGCCATGGAATTTTGAAGGAATGCATGACAATCGAAAAGCCTGCAAAGATGCCCATGGAACCCGGCAATAGGAGCCCCAGCTGAGATGCAATGGTATCTAAAAACCATTGTGCCCTTTGTAGCCCTGTATAGTTGTAGGACTCGTTAGTGGAAAGGTTGCGACTGCCAACCAATAGTGCTGCCATAAGCATGGAAATTGGACCAGAAAGGTGATCCTCCTGCCAGGCCACACCATGACAACACTATTGGCTGGTTTGCATGTTAGAAAAGAGCTCATCACTTCCTGACAATCTGAAGCTTAAAGTTGCACTTAAAAGGCAAAAGTGCACGAACATCAGATAAGACAAAAAAAAAGAAGTAAAAGACGAGAAGAATATAAAAGTAGTAAAGGAAGCCTTCTCCAGTGGTGCAAGTGTGGAACCTGATCCACTATCTTTATTCAAAGCTGACTGTTCCATCCCCTTCATCATCGGTCGGAGTGTCCATAGAGATGGAACCACTCCTTTGTAGAAAAGATAAGGTTGGTCAAAATCTTAAACAAAAAGAAAGGCTAAGAAGCTTTTGAAAGAGAAGAAAAGGCTAATACTGGAAGTGTCCAGATCACCCCCAAGGGTATTTATAACTGCAAGAAGGAGGATCCAGAAGCCCTGAGGTGCGACCAACAAAGAGACACCATTAATGTCAAATCATTCCCAAGCCAAAATTTCGGTGCGACATTCGCCCCGGAGAATGTAGCGACATTTGATGCTTCGAATTCTGGAAAAGATATGATCCTTCTACAAGAAAGATTTGATCCTTCAATGATAAGCTGGCCCCGCCAACAGGTTAGCCTCGCCAAAGATTAAAATTCAAAAAAAAAGAGTCCAAAGCCTTTAAAGCAATGGATAGAGAGAAATTTTGGCCTTTAAGCCCAAAAAAAACTCTCACTAACTCATCACATTGAGGAGAATGACGTCGCTAGCCCAACTCAAATGGTAATTGGTAAAAGCACCTCAAATTCATTCATAACTGGGAGTTTGTTATAAACTCCATAAAAATGTATCAGGCGAAAATTTGATTTGACAAAGCATCTGAACACATCAATGTACAGTAAACAAGAATGGAATGTTTGTTAATTGGTCAAGCACCATGCCTACATTGCATCTCTATGCATAAATACAGTAAATTTTTGTCAAGCTCCTTCTATGATAAGTGCTTCGACTAAACAAACAACCAAAATTCTCTCTAGATAACATTAAATCCACCAAACTTATTAAGCTAACATTAAACCTCCCGCTAAAAAAATAATCAGCTAAGTCCTCTAATATCACACTTCTAAAGAACTTTATATGCATTGCCAGAAAATTAAAGTAATAATAGCCTGATAGTCAAAGCTCGTTGAAAGTTTGAAATACACTTTTAACGCCACAAAGGATTTCTAACTAATAAATCATAAAACATGTCTCTGGAAGTCTAAAAATTTCATGAAGATTAAGTTTAACATAAAACCTTGGTCAAAACAATGTCAAATAACAAGTTTGATATGAAACCTCTAGCCGACATAACAAACTGCAGTTCGACATCAAACTTCCAATCAACCAAAGTTAGTTTGCTAAAAAAACAAGATGTCCGACTTCTTGACAACAAAAGAAAAAATGTCTTCAAACTGTTATAATAAAAAGTAGCTGGTTAAAATTTTTATTGAGGCCTTTGTTTGAAAGTCTTCAGGTGCTCTTCAAAGAGTTGTCTGTTCACTTCGCCTTCAATGGTAGGCTTAATCTCCACCAGGATCTCTATCTCTTCAAAAGATCCATAAGGTAGACTATCTATTCGGGTCTAGATAGCACTTCTCTCTTCCAAAATCTTCTAGCTGGCTTCATTAAATTCATAGAGATAATCCAGTGCCTCTTCTCTGTTGGCCGTCACGACATTCACCCTGGACTCCTGTTCCTGGGTCTCTTTTAAAATCTCCTCCAAAATTTGACATGAGTCAGCAATCCAGCAATTGAGGTTAGTAAACTCCAAATCTTTCACCCGGATCTCCTGATCAGCAAATTGGTGGGTTCGCTAAGCATCCTCCAAAGATTTAGTACCCAAGTCTCGTTGTTGGATTAGCCCCTCCTTTTGTTATTGAAACTCTCCCATTAAGAGCTCTCTCAATATATCCATCAAAAGAGTCATGGAATCTGCATGAAAACTTCTCCAAGCATTTGCTGAGTGGATGAAAGCTTTAACATGCATCTCAAAGAGAGCAGCCGCTTATACCCTACCACGTTGCTAATAGATATATAAGAGCTGGCTAGTATTTCTCCAATGGGCTCCAGGGGAATCAAACCATCTCTCAGGACCTCATCCATACAGTCTTGCACCGTGTCATAAAATGTTGAAGTAATCCTCTTCAAATAATTTTTGTTGACTTTACCCCCACAAAGGTGACGAAGCCAAAGGAGTAGGGAGCTCGATTTGGGGAGTAGTGGATATTGTTGCAAAGGCTAGAAGATCCCAAATACCAGCAGTCAAAAGTGGTGCCTGGGTAATCCTTGGTGAAGGGATGCGTGCTGGTCAGGGCCTCAAATAGAGCAAAGAAGATGGTGTAGAAGCAGAAGGCACTTCGACACACAGGAGGTTGCCACACCGGTGGATGGAATAGAATCCAACCTTGAATTCAGGACCAGGGGTGCTACCGTGATCGTACTTCTCTGAGGAGTCAACGAGGATACTAGAAAAAGGAGGAAAAAGGATAAAAAGAAATGTTAGCAAGACATGCAATTGAACAGAAGCTCCGATGACATGACGTTCTCATGCAAGAGGAAGTATGAATCCATAATCCCAAAGCAGATGACATACCAAGTGAATAGTTAGGGTCCTGGTCTTGCCAAACGATTACCATGTTGCCTAAACGTGAAAGCAACGACATGTGTAAAGGAGTAAGTTCAGATAATATAGTATCAGGGTTTAAATAGTACTTGTGTATCATGGTTGCAAGTAACAAATAAAGACGATGATAAAACAAAATGTGATGCAATTAAAAAAAAGAGATACAAGTTAGTACCTGATGTGCAGACGACTGTATAGAGATCTGCAGAATCTTCATCAACCGAAGCAGTATCCCCTTTAGATGTTGAATCAGGCAGAGCTATGAAAGGCTCGCCATCATCATCGATAGTCATTGATGCTCTGGCGTCCTCAACCAAAGCAAAAGTCCTATCAATGCTGACTTGACTGGAAGATGCTTGCATCATCCCAGATGATAAAGTGAATTCTCCAAGTGCTACAGAAACCTCCTCTAGAGACATCGGGTCAGCATGTGGAGAATCTGAAGAACTAGGATTAGGAATATCTACACTGATACCAACAATATAAATGGGAAAATCGGTAGATAATTTTGCACCATCCTGCTCTGCAAGGTTCAGTAACTCGAGGTTAGAGGGTCGTCGAGAGGCAGAGGTATCAGAGATATCTTCTTCTTGAGGTTTCCAAAGCATGTTATCGTTTAATGGCTCATCATCCACTATCCTAGCATCATTATCCTCGATCAACTCCTCTGATTGATTGGCCATAGAATCTGTTGGTTGGCTTTAAAGCGCATCATCAATTGGCTATCCTTCACCCACTTCATTCACCTCATCACTCATAGGTGATACTTGCTGTTGTTCAATGGTAACTGGAGACGGGTCCATAAGGGGCAGTCAAGTCACCACCAGATACTACTTTAAATTGCAAAGAAGCTCCTAAATCAGGAATAAGCATGTATATTGCTTAATACTAAAGAAATGATAGAGAAAGTGGATACCCTATCCAGAGTCACTTTGTCAAGTTGATAATCCATCATCTTATTAAATGACAAGGGTATAGCTCTAGCTACAGATGATCCATAGGTACTGCAGATATAAAAGAAGGCGAAGTTGGAAGGAAACCACTAATAGCCGATATTATCAATGGAAAAGTAGCGACAGTAGCCAATAAAGACTGAAAGGACGTCAAATGACTGATCACCGCATCATCAGAGGAAGTTGATATATCAAAAAGCTTAATAAGGTGCTTTCACCTCTTGGCCACTGATGAAGCTGGAGGGATGTTCTCTGGAGGCAATGTGGCAGTAGGAGACGATGGAGCAGATGAAGAGCCTATCTTCCTCTTCTATCGAGTCACAGGGCCCCCTACCAATGTCGCTTCTCTTCAATCATATCCTTGATCACTGAAGGTAATTAATGATGAAGCTCGTCGGTGTGCTCTTTCACCTTGCATATATTCAGGATTCCAGCAGCACGGAGAGGTAGTCGACCTACTATAGCTACCTCCATCATCAGTTTCTCGTATCTCTCGACAATTAGACCCACGCATGATGACTTCGGGTTATATGTAGAGATTATAGTATTCGTCTCCATATACCAGCAACAAAGACAATTGTCTGCAACTTCAAATACTTTACTAGTAAGAAGAAAAAAGTGGTGGTACACCCCATTACGAAGTGTCACCAAGCTCGAGCTCCATCGACTGAACTTCCACTAAAAGCTAAAGTAATACTGGAGCTTCCTATGTATAACTGGTCGTAACCAAATTGTCGAGTGAAACTACTTGGGACATATGGTTACTTCTGTACAAAAGATGAGAGGGATGAATACAAAGCAACCAAGCGAATACTACTCTAGAGAGATTAGAGTAGGACTCCCTAGCATCTTCAAACAAGTCCCTGAATGAAGCTCCTTCTACCTCTAGGAAGTTGATCCAAAATGAATATGAAGAATGGTGGCTAACAAGTCGCTAGGTGTTCACCAAATAATCTAAAGTCCACTTCACATCTTCGTATCTACATAAATTAGGAAGCATCTCGCTGACTGGGATAGTTGGACCAGTAGGGATTACCCTTGGCAATGATATGCAAACCAAAGTGTAGAGTAGATCAATACAAGGATTCAGACTGGATTCATTTAAAAAAGGCTTCGAAAAGTAGCCTCAGACCCTACTATATATAGCAGACCATGGCTGGCAGAAGACCTAGTGGATACCCATACACTAACTGAACTTCAAGATACATAAACCTTGTTATAAACACACTCCCATGACCGTGAAGGGATAATACACTTCTTGAGCTAAAGGGAGAGGTAAGCAGCAAGCGCTATGGTAGGAGATAACTCACGGGCCATCCAATAGCGGTAACTTAGGAGTATTGTCTCAACATAAAGGTCACCTTCAGGCTCCCTCAGGATGCGATCGCGGACCTTAAACTTAGATATCTTTGAAATGATATCATCTACACTAGCAAGCCATTGAAAACTGAGAGCTTCTTTCCCATCTAAGTTGGTGAAGAAATAATTGGCCAACTTCTTGTACCATATTGCACTCTCCCCTTTGAGTCAGTCAAGTTTGAACAGATACGAAAATGACAAGTTAAATTCTATAAATTATGGTACAAAGCACTATCGCAGAAGGCTAGAATCTCAAGTTCTTCAGTTCTAGGAAAATACTCCTCATATGGGATATCTCCAATTGGAAACCCCAAAATCTGCCACATCTCATGGAGAGCGAACCCCATGTCTCCATCAAGGGTGAAAAAAAGTACAAGTTGCAAGGTTGTCCAATTCTAAAATTGCAAATAGCTGAGCCGGATTTGTAGAAATGCCATATTGAGTGGCCCTTACCACCTTAAACAACCTGATATCAGACAATTCCTTTTCAAACTTGGCTAGTATAAATCCTAGACCCTTGAAATCTTAATGATACATGGTAATATATCCATGCATTTTTTTTCAATGAAGGATTTCATAAAATAATGTGATTTACGTATTACTCGGATATTTTTTCTTTTGAATATTTGCAAATTATTCTTCTTTGATTCCGATCTTTTATCATCACAAGCTCGAACTATTTTTTCTTGTCTTTTGTGATTCCTTCTATTTGAGTCCTAATTGTTATTGTCTTATTAGCAAGATCTTTCATTTTTGTTTCTATGAGTGAATAATTTTCATTTACACAATTTGCGGATCGCATTCGAATGGTCGATTCTTGGATAATCTTATTATTTATATTGAAATCTTTTTCATTTTCATTCGATTCATATACTTTTACCGTTCTCAATTTCAATAAGAAAATGAGATTTACTTTTTCAAGTTCTTTCATTATTAGGGTTATAACTAGAACTATTCTTGTTTTTTTCTTATGAAACTTTTAGAAAATCTTTTTTTCTTTCTTTTAAGGCCCACCAGTCCTTGCTTCCTACATGGACCCAATCTGGAGCCCTGAAATTTTTGGCTGAATAGTCACCTTTGTTTCTCACAAACTCATTCTAGAAAGTCTTGGCCATGCTGAAGCTCTCACCTATAGGAATATCTCAAAATATTAATCCTAGAAGACGACTGATCACATGAGTGGCAGGTCCATCTTTTACATATCTAGATTTAACAAACTTCGCTACTGTAAGGGAACCTTGAGTGGGAGTTAGACGCCTTTCTATTTGTCATTCCTTAGTACATAGCCGAAGATAACTCAAAGGATAGTATGTTTCTGTATCTGGAATCATGAAGTAAGTCCCCTACAATCGATAAATCCAATAGTAGGGAGGAAGTAAAGAATCCTTAGTGTCTATAGTGTCCCCAAATATGAAATATGGTTTCGAGAGCCCAGTTCTATCCCTATCTGAAAACGAGGCACTTGTGACTAACTCCATCACAGTTTGGGCACTGCTTACTAAATAAACTTGTCCTCTCTTCAACATCATAATAGTATAAAGAAGTGGGACGTGGACAATAAAAGTCTACATAACCCCTAATGCCTATAGTAGAACCAACCATGTGGTGAGCTATTATAGGAGAATTGTTATAAAAGACTGTAAAGAAATAATAGAAGAGATGGATCACTGCAAAGATAATCACCATCACTACTAAATAAAGAAAGGAAATACATTGCCACGGGGAGCCACATTAGCTCCGCCGGATAAAAGATCAAGGATTCCACATCAAAGGGTAACATCGTGATTCCAATCACCACATTGCTAAGAAGATTCATCATCAAAATCAAATGAATCATCATCATCATCCTCAAAAGACATCAAAAAGGCAATTTTGAGATAAACCCAGAAGAAGAATGGGTGCAAAGAGCTGATTCTCCTTTGCCTTTAAGAGACACAAAAGAAGAAAGGACACGAAGATCCAATCCCCTTGATGTTAAACGATATTATAACAGGCAAAGAAATAAATTGAAATATTCTTTGACGCCGGTGAAAGGAAAGCTTACCAACTGTGGACGAGCGAGTTGTTGCCGAAGAAGGGCCGCTCACCCTGCAGCCTATGCATCAGCCAATTGCATGGCCCGTTTGGGTGCCACATATCTGAAAATCCCTAAAAAAAAAGAAGGAATATTTCTGAGAGGAATGATTTCTGAAGAAGAAACAAGAGCCTGGATATTTAAAACAAAGGCTAGGATGAAAAGATAGGTGAAGTGGTTTCTTGCTTTTACCTAAAACAGTTTTCATCCTTATCCAAAGCATTTAAAGAACACATCAATAGGGGCACGGTGATCGAAGCATTATGATGAGATGCTTAGTTATGACAGACCAAATCCACGTATTAGCCTCGCATGAAGCATACCTAATAGCTAGCTTAAGGTAAGCTCATGCCAATTCCGCCAGAAGCATTCAGTTAAAATAGATATGATATGCAGAATTATATTTGGTGAAGTTTTTTAAAATTCGTGGGCTAAGAGCTAACAAAATGGCTAATTAGCCCCACCGAAAGGATAGCCCTGCCAGAAGAAAGTCAGCCCCACCAAAATAGGATTAGCCTCACTAACAAGTTGGTCCTGCTAGAAGTCAAGTTCACCCCGCCAATAAGTTTGCTTCCACGAAGCTAAAAGAGAATTAACTCCAGCTGACCAGATTAGGTAGCTTCGCCAAAAGCTTAAAGGGAATTAACTAAGCCAGACCAAGTTAGCTAGCTTGCCAGAAACTAAAATAAAATTAACTTCTCCATACCAGGTTAGCTCCGCCGAAAAGGAAAGTTAACCTCGCCAAAAGCAACCAGCCAACCTTATTGATTAACCGCACCAAAGGGGATTCAAGTAAATCTGATCATGTTCAAGTAATTACCATGATCTCCTCAAATTGAGGGAACAGTTACGACACCCTCCAATTATAAAAACAATGCCAAACTTCTAAAGAAAGGCATAAAAAAACTCACGAAGAAAAAGAAACGAGAGTTCGAGAGCTTCAAGCTTTTACTGGATCGTCAAAGGAAGTAAAAAAAGGTAGCTCTGATCATACCTCTATCACCACACTCTCCAGAATCAAAGAATCCAAATATTATAGCCTTGCTTTGATTGTAAAGAAAGTAAATCTTGAGTGTTGTAATTCAAATCCCAAATTGTATTGTTTTTTCTATTCTAAATGACAAATTTCAGTTTTGACGTTGTAAACAATAGAAACAAATATTGTCTGACATGCATGCGTCTACTAAAGTTGCATATCTTACATAAGAAGGTGAGAAAGAGGTTTAGCAACATTACTAAAATCTTTAATGAACCTTCTATAGAAGTCGGTTGTCCTAAGAATGAACGTATATCTTTTATCGTTAGAGAACTGGTATTTTAGATAGACTCGACTTTCACTTTGTCTACTTCTATTTTTTTTAGGTGAAACTATGTCCTAGCAAAATGCCCTTCTTTACCATCAAATGGCATTTTCCCAGTTAAGGAGTAATTTTGTTTGTACACAACATTCAAGTATAGTTTCCAAATGGATCAGACATGATGCAAAACTATCCCTAAATAAAGAAAATCATCCATGAAAATCTTTAGGTGATCTTCTACCATGTCATTAAAGACACTAATCACACATCTTTGAAAGGTTATATGTGCATTAAAGAGTCCAAACGACATTCGTCTAAAAGCAAAAGTGCCAAAGAGTCAAATAAAAGTGGTTCTCTCCTGATCCTCAAAGCAATGTAAATTTGATAGTATCTAGAATAACTATCTAGAAAGCAATAAAATTCATGATCTGCAACTCTTTCATGAAGCTGGTCAAGAAATGGTAAAGAAAAGTGATGCTTTTGTAATTACTTTATTTAGCTTCCTATAATCAATACACATGCCAACTCTTAGCAATGCAAGTTGGCACCATTTCTCCATCCTTATTTTGAATCATGTTTACCCCTCACTTTTTGGGAGACTTACCCAATTACTGTATGCAATTGGATAGATAATACATGCATTGAAGAGCTTTAACACCTCTGCTTTGACCTCCTCTTTCATTACAGGATTAAGCCTACATTGCATTTGCCTAATGGATTTGGCATCATCTTCCAATGCTATACAATTATACATATGAGAGGATCTATATATTTGATGCCTGCCATGTTATACCCCAGAGCTTGTTGATTATCCAAAACAGACGCTCTTCTTGATTTTTCTCAAGATGCACTTAAATGATCATCAGAAAGGTCTTCTTTGGTCCCAAAAACACATACTTGATGTTCTTCGATAGAGATTTGAGCTCAGTTGATGGACCTTCTACTCTGGAGGGAACTAATTTCTTCGTCTGTAGAGACAACTCTTCAAAAAATCCTTCCTTGGTATCCACATACATATAATGAGCGTCATTCATATAGTTAAAAATTAAATAGAATCATCTAAATTGAATTTATTAAGGAATTCAGTATCAGCCACTAATGCTATCTCAAAAGGATCGGAGATGCATTAGGACATGATATAATCCTCTTCACAAACTTCTTCAATCATGTTAACGTCTTGTACTTCTCTGTATCAAAGTTTAGTTTTTTGCAGACATTAAAAACATTGAGTTCTAGGGTCATATTGCCAAATGATAATTTAACAACCTTGTTCTTGCAATTAATCACCATGTTAGGTGATGGATGTTTGAATATAACTAGTATACACGAATGTACATTAGTAACTGGTGCAGTATCAATAACAATAAAGTCTACTAGAAAGTAACAATTATTAATCTGAATGAGAAGTCTTCTATTACAAATTTAAGGCATTAGCTTATTCATTAAGTACTTCTTTGAATGCATGAAGAGTCAGACAATTTGGGTAATATGTCCTTATAACTTGCAAATGTCACCGATCTCTTGTAGTTCCTCCATTACCTTTGTTGTTTCCTGTCTCTTCATGAGCAAGTCATCAACCTTCTTAGTGAGCGTAATTAGTTTTGCAGCTATGTCGTTGCACCTAGTTTGATAAGCCCGCCTCTATTTGGAGGTGTTGCTATTGGTTTACTTCTTCCAGAAGTATCTTTAGTTTCCCAATCTTGAGAGTTTTCAACAGGAGAGTCAAGATATTCCCACACTTCATTAGAATCCTTGCTTAAAATCTATCCATTGCATATGGTTTCTTTGAATTGCTTGGTTGCAATATTTAAACCTTGATGGACTCCATATCTTGAAGTCATGATGTGGGTATGATAACAGCAAATCTTTAAATCTATCCTACCAATTGAAAAATATTTCGTTATCTTTCTGATGAAAGGTAACCAATTTGCTTAAGTAAAAAATTAGTTTGAAATGAAGGGAAGAATTGCTTAAGAAACTCTTTCTGCATCTTATCCCACCTTCTTATTGAGTTCGACCTCGGTGAGTCCAGCCATATTTTTGCCTTGTCCTTCAAGGAGAATGGAAAGAGTTTTAGTTTTAATTGTTTAGTGCTGATATTTTGCAAGTTGACAGTGGCACAGGCTTCTTCGATTTCATGATGCAACCTAATTTATGAGCTCCCAAATGCAAGAGATCTATAAATATTACTTGAAAAGTCAACCCAAGATCTTTCTCTCGAGGATACTATACCTTAGTTAGTGCTAGACACTTATGTCATAGGTTACTAAAAAAGAAATATAAAAATGTAGAAAAGTTTGTTTAATTGGATGTTAATTAACTAAAATAAATCAAAAGACATATTGATTCAGATGATTGAATGCCCCAAGATTTTGTCATTGGATGAGCATTGTTTTAATTATCTCAGTTGTATAAATCATGTGGTCTATACAACCGAAGTATATTTCTTACGAGCACATGATTATGAAGGTAATAATATTGAGATTGGTTAATTCCTTAATTAATAATTATATGAATTTAAGGATAGATCTAAGCATGATCTATACATGATATAAAAAACTATTCAAAAATATACCATGCCTAAAATGTCAATGATATATTAAAAACTAAGTAATAATTATACAATCAATAGATGAATCATCGAAGTCAAAAAAAATTCATATATTCATGCCAACGAAGAAAAATAGGGAACTAAAATCAATATTATATAAATTAATTGAATACATAAATAATAAACTCACACCAGATCAATAATCAAGGTTCTATCTTCTCATCCAAGATTGAAAAATAATTAGTCACTCAAGCTTATCATAGTCATCAAATAAAAAGAATAAAATATTTTTATTACAAATTATGAAAAAGTACACAAGGAGTAGCAATCTTCAAAATCTCTCAAAAACTATCTAACAATTCTCTCAAAAAATCTTCTATCAAAATTATGTTATTTTTTTCATCTACACAATTGGTATTTATAGCCCCCATAGTGTTTAGGTACCTAAAACTAGAGTTTTATTTACTTGGAAACTCTTTTCTCTTGAAATTCTCTTACATCTACGTATCTGTTGTGGCATGTCAACAACAGTTTCGATAGCTCTTCTCAGCCACAAATTACAGTGTTGTAGTTTCTTTTAAGTCTATCAACAACCCTACTAGAGAGCTACCAACAGTTCCCTAGTAGAACTGTTGGTGGACCTTCCACAACACACGTGCACACTCCTTGTTTAGTTTCCATGCATCCAAAATACTGCAAAAAGATTAGAAAATACTAGATTATGCTAATAAAACACTAAAACAGAGAATTGGATTAATATGACAAAAAATTATTAATTTCTCAAATTAAAGCTCAAAATTCGATTATGAATAAATGAAATAAAAAAGAATCATAATGATTTCCACTTGAAATCACATCCCCCAATTTTAGGTTTGCTAGTCCCTCAGCAAAATAATGAAAATGAAATATCCTAACTAAAAAAAAATAAAAAAAATTCTTACTCACTTTCGTGAGAATTACGGTTATACTTAGCACATGTAACAAACTGTTAAAATCCTAGATAATATAGATGAGAGTTGTCTCATGAGGGTTTCTATTGATATTACCCACAAACATTAAAAAGTGGTGGTTTAAGGAAAGAAACAAAATGAAACTAAGAATAAGTGTAAAATAAAGAAATCTAAAAGAAGTCTAAAAGTTAATAAGTAAATCTTTATGTATTCTTATCTTTCTGTCTCAAGTTCAACTAATACATATCCATGGATACTATGAAATTTCAATCTCAAAGTTTTGCCCTTAATCGGGTATCCTTAAAATTTCATCATGATTACTTATATTTTATCGTATATATTCATAACTTTTGATTATCTACTCATATGCACTCTCGTAATCATATAAATTAGTCAATTTAGCTTCAAACTTTAGTTAAACTTTTAGCAATCATTTTTATCTAATTTTTTTTTTTGGTTCTTTTTCCTTCTTTTTTTTTATGTAAGCATTCACCATTTATGTGAATATTTATGATTGTCAAGGCACAAATGCCCAATTACTAATATTATGTTTGTATAATAAATGCATAAGCATCGTTCGTGCGAACAAGCATGTTTCATGAGGCACACGTACCCAACTACTTAACACTTACTTACTTTTTATTTTTATTTTTTTCAAAAAGGATCTTTGCCTTAATACCAAGCTCATCTCTATTTCTTTTATATTTTTTTTTAGATGATAGGTTTTTCATATAGTTTTCCTATTGTTATTGGCTTGCATATATTAGTGTTTAGGGTGCACTTTGTTTACAATTTTAAGTATTAGAGTATCTTATTGTAAGATCTAAGTTATCAATAAAAAAAAATAACAAAAAAAATACTATCACATGGGTGTCAACTCAAGATACCAGCATAAAAGTATCCGGTTTCAATATATTAATACTACTTGTTACATTAAGAAATGAAAGCTTTTTAATTTTTATGAATTTTTAGTGATATATATATATATATATATATATATATATATATATATATATATATATATGAAGCTTTGAAAAAGTACGCTAAGAATATTATTAAAATTTTGGGAGAGTGGTTAGTACATGTGGGATTAGTCATCCTCCTCCTCCTTGCTGACAACCCAATTCCTATCCTCTGCTACTTTGCCTTTAACTTTAGCTTTGGTTGGGGCATCTTCGGCATCCGCTAGGCATTGTATTCTTATAGCTTGCTCTACCTCCTTGTCTGTAAGGACATCTCTGTCACCGACTATATGTTGGTATATCCTGGTGATGAGCTAGAGGTAGTGTTCTTGTTGTCACTCGAAGCGCTGAGTATAGTGCTCTGCTGGTCTTCAAGTTGTATGATCCGAGTGTTTCCTGTAGTTGCAAAGTCTGACAACAATCGTTATAAGTTGTCCAATGTGATCTCAGTTTGCGAGGCAGATTGGGGTGAAGATTCTTCTCGTCCTTGATTCACTCCAGAGTTGATTGCATTGCCATGTCACCCCTTTTGGTTGCGAGGCAAATTGTTTTTAGAGGTCCGACTATGACACCTGATCTAGCCTTGTGCTTGGCTCCTTCTAACTGCAGTGTCAAATAGGACTAAGGGCTCCATTCAATTGGTGATGGTGTCAGTTGATGACATATCAACCCCATGCATTAAGAAAATCTACACGATCAGCGAAGATTGAACTAATACTGGCTTCAGCATCCTTTAATGTTGTAGACAGTCTCTTACTTGAAGCAAAATTAGGTCACTGAGGAGTGCATTACATTTGCAATATCAAAAGGGTGCCTCTATAGTATCAAGCAAAGAAGCACCATATCCCTTGATTACACTTCCATTGTCATGTATGATACTACTATGTTATATTTCGAAAATAGAAATATCAAAATGAGGTCCTTCTTTAGCAAGCTGGATTTGAGATATCTAGTGTTGAATCTGCAATCAGTAAGGTTGGCACACATCTCCCAGAATGTTAGTGTACTGGTGGGTGTTTGGGATTCCATTTTTAAAACTAACGGGTCTCCATAGGTATATCCTTGATAGGTATCGCATTAAGGATAGTATACTAGCTTTTGAAGGTAACCAGCCTCCCTCGCACCCTTGAGAATGCTGGTTGGTTGTCCACTGGGGGCTCTACATGGGCATAAAATTCCCACACAATCTCGTTGATGGTCGGTTTATGATTGTGCATGTTGTATGCTTCCAATCCCACATCCCACATAATAAACTGAAAAGTTATGTTCTTATTAATCTTGTTATAATTCACAGCTCTCTTAGGCCACAGCTTGAATTGCTAGAACTGCTCATATGCTTTATGGTTTGCTAGCCCTGGAATTCTCCTTTGGCACCCTCCTGTTGGAGAGGTAGAGCTAGCTGCATTGACTCTAGCCCTTTTGACGATCATCTTTCTTGGACCTATTTCTGAAAATTAAGAAATAATTTATTTTCAATGATTTTTCTTTTTTCATAATATTAAAATTTACAAAATAAGATTAATACTAATTACCATACAAATTATTCTCACCAACTTGACTTATTTATCTTTATAACACAAAATTGGATATGGTTTTTTAGTACTTAACCCAGGAATTTAACAGCCAAAGCTTTAATACCCAAATTTTTCCAACAAATCATAGTTTTTACATATAATAGGTAAAAATCCGTCCATAAAATTATCAAATGATAACCAAGCAAGTCTGACATAGCAAATTAAGAGATTTATAAGTTCTACTTTCTCTAATTATCTCATAAACTTCGTAAATCTAAGTTTTCATGCACAAAATTTACTTTTTTTACAAATTTTGAACCTAAAGAGATGAAGAAGAGAGCAACATACTTGATCAAAGAGCCATGAAAATTAAAATAAAATTTGTGCGGGCTAGTTAGAGCTGTCGAAAGGGGAAGGCAGCATCCTTGGGCTACTGTAGATCTTGGGTTTGGTGTGGATAAGAGAGAATTAGGGATCGTGACCTATTTATAGAGGGGGCAGCTGTCGACAGTGGGTTTGAGAGCCGCTTCGACAGCACCCCTTGGCCGAAGAATTTTTCTGAATGTAATCACTGTCGACAGCCACTTCAACAGCTGCTTCGACAATCCTTCTTTATTTAAGAGAATTGTAAAAGCTCTAAAAATATCTCTTCATTTTTTTTTTCCCGTTTTTTGTTTAAAAATTTTCACCCCTAACCAATAATGTTAGTTCATAAGCTAGGAAAAATGTTAGTAAATAAACTAAATTTAAAATTTTATTAATGTTTCACTAAGTTAAACTACCTGTTTTTTTTTATTATCGATCTTGTGAGTTTATTAAAGTTAGCAAATTAGTGAACCTAAAACTGACTTGGGAGGTTAGTAAACTAAAACTTAGCCTATTAGTTAGTTGTAAATTAAGCCATGTTGGTAACAAAACTAAAAATTAGTGAAAATTTTCTGAGAAATTTTCAAAAATTTACAAAATTTCATGTGCATAAAATCACAAGATAATTATTGTAAGTACTCCCCCAATTTAGAACATACATTGTACTCAATTAATTAATATATATATAATAAAACACATGAGAACAAATTAAAAATTATGAAAGAAGTAAAGGGAGTACCTTAATGTTGGCACATGATAAAATATATCTACAAAATAAAGATTGTTAGCATAAAATATACACATATACAATAAGTGTCTCTAATTTTCGCTCAAGCGAATGGTGGAGGATCTACTAAGTCATGGGATTCCTCCATATGAGTAGAAAACTCCCAGAAGTGTTTTAAGCATTTTCCATTAACTTTCAATATGTGAGCAGTTTTAGGATTTTAAATTTCGATTGTGCCATGAGTATATATGGTTCTTACCATAAATGGTCATGTCCATCGTAAATGCAATTTCCTGGGGAATAAATAAAGACGTAAATTGTACAATAACACCTTATAGTATGGATTAAACACGCGACACAAAATGTGTTGGTCATGCACAGTTTTTGTCTTTTCCTAAAAAATGCATGCAATTTCATTCGCGTAACTTCTTAATTCCAATTTATTAAGTTGAAGTTTTCATAGAGGCCTTGCTGAATTTAAATCCAAATTCACGGGTTTTAGTGTCCAATGGCCTTTATGTTCAAGTTCAATTGGGAAGTGACAAGCTTTACCATAAACTAATCTATAAGAAGATATGCCTAAGGATATTTTTAAAGTTGTACGATAAGCCCATAAAGCATCACTAGCCATAAGGAATAGTCTCGGCAAGTAGGATTTGTTGTTTTCTCTAAAATATGTTTAATTTCCCTATTAGGAAGTTCTACTTGTCTATTAGATTGTGGGTGATACGATGTGGAGATTTTATGTGTGATGTGGTATCTTTTCATCAAATTCTCAAAGGCTCGATTACAGAAATGGAAACCCATCTTTTTTTTATGGCTTCTGGGAACCCAAATCATGACATTTGTTTTTTTTAAGAAACTTGGTTACTATTTGCTGATCATTATTTTGACAAATCGTTGCATCCACCCATTTAGAGGCATAATTGACTATTTCGAGGATAAACAAACATCTATTTGTAGAAGGAAAACGAGCCCATGAAGTCGATATCCCAGCAGTCGAATATCTCAAGTGTGAGTAATGGTGTCAAAGCCATGTCATTCCTCTGGATCAGAGCTCCTAATTTCTGACATGTTTTGGATAATCTACAATAGTCATGCATATCTCTAACATAGTTGGCCAGTAAAATCAATATTGAAGCATCTTGGCTACTATTTTTTTTGATAAAAAATGCCTCCTATATGCCTTCGTATGATAGAAGGCTATAACACTTTCAATCTCTTCATTAGGCACACAACGCATAATGTTTTGATCCGCATAATACTTAAATAAGTAGGGATCGTCATAAAAGAATTGACATAACTTATATAAGAATCTGTGTTTTTTCTGAGACGTCCATTTTTGTGGAATCTCACCTACGACCAGAATATTTACTATATCAGCAAACTAAGGAGTAGATTGAATAGAAAATAGCTACTCATTAGGGAAGGAATCCTTGATAGGTAGCTCATTATTTTTAAAAGTTAGGCAAGAAAGATGGTCAGTGACTGCATTCTCTTATCCCTTTTCTTCTTAAAATTCGGGATCAAATTCTTGAAGCAATAGAATCTATATGATAAGTTGTGGCTTTGCATCCTTTTTCGCTAATAGATATTTGAGCGCCGACCGATCTTAAAAAGGTAACACGCACTTTTCAAGTGATATTTTTTAATTTCATAATTCATTTAAAATAATGTTTTATTTTAAAAACATATTTTGACCATATAACAGTCACCTCACATCTAAACTAACTTGTCTAATTAAATAATCATGATTAAGAAAACTAGTAGGATTAATTAACATAAGAATTTAATTGGTTTCCTTTAACCAATTAGATTCTAATTTGACAAAATATTGAATCTAAATAGAAACCCAATCCAAATCCTAGTTGAGGTATAAAATAGATTAGCCTAATTAACGTAGAATCCAATTCTCATCAATCTAATTAGATATAATTTAAATTTAGTTTCTATACATATTTGGAATCGGATTCAAATTTGGTTTCTATATCTTTTAAAATTCCTAATTAAATTTGGTTTCTATATCTTTTAAGATTCCTATTTAAATTCGATTTCCATACCTTTTGAGATTCCATCATTAATTAGAACAGTAAATTCGATTAGAATTCTTATTGGACTTTCCCACTATGAATAGGAGTAGGACTCTTAATCCCCTATAAAAAGTCCCAAATAGGCCCTCTTTTTCCAAACAAAAAAAAGTAAGAGAACAAAACATGGGGGAAAGAGGAGAAATAGAAGAAGAAAGATAAGAGAGTTCAATAAAGTAATTTTGGAGCACCTTAGAGATTTCAACATCTCTCAAGACAAAGACTTGATTCATCCTAAGTTAAGGCCAAGGTGACTTTATAACTCACTATAAGCATGCTATTAATTATACTTTATTTTTTTTATTTTTCATTTTATTTAATTAAAAATTGAATTATGTACTTGAAACTCAATAAGTACCGAAACAAGATATGATAAGACACCGACCTTTATAATATGTGATTAAAATAGATTATTAACCACTATACTGTTATATTATTCCTTAATATTACTATTATTGTTACTAAATATTAAACTTTAATGATTATCACCAATTCATATACTGAACTGAATTTAGTAAAATGACCAATTGATACTAAAATTGACAATTGTTATTGAAATTAACATACACTGAGTTTATGGGGAAATTGAGGATTTATATGATTTGATGGCTGAATATAACTGCACCATTATTTTCAATTTTTGGAAGGATCGGGATAGGCTCCGATCAAAACCGCCATTTTCCTTTTTTCGGAGGATTAGGATAGGTTTCACTCAAAACTGTCACTGTTTCGCATACGAGAGGATCGGGATAGATTTCGATCAAAACTGCCACTGTTTCGCATACGAGAGGATCGGAATAGGCTCCGATCAAAACTGCCACTGTTTCCTTTTTGAGAGAATCGAGAAAGGCTCCGATCAAATTATTGTTCCATTTTTTCCGAGTATATAGGGATGCGTTCAGACCAGCCAAGCTCATATTCTCCTAAATTTTAAAAAATCGTAATTAAAAGATATTAACTAAAAGAGTAATTGATAAGCCACATAAAGTATTAAAATATGAGTTATTTTATAATTTTAGTTATAAATGACTTTATATGTTACAGAGATATTATTATTTTCATATATTTTGTTATATATTATTGGATCGTTTTACTGATGATCCTGGTTATGCATAGCCAGACACAGATTACTACCTAGAGGTAGGCCTGCTGGAGACAAAGTAGGACATAACATATTTTCAAGAGCAAACGGAGATACGAAATATATGACAACTTTTGTCGATATTTTATTGTAAAAAGATGTAATTAGTACATATGGCTACAACTTTATTGAATGTAAGGAAAAAGAATTGATTATTTTTTTCTCATATTTTCACTGTAACTGACTATAATATTTATTGAGATATACCAAGTTATCATTCGATACCGAACGTTTCAACTATTCATACTACAAAAAGTGGGCATTACAAAAATTACCATATGTAAGCCCAAAATATATGAATGAAATTTGTCAAGAACAAATACTGTAATAGAAGCTTTTTCTCTATGGTTGTACAGTTCATCTGCACATTTTGCTGATGTAGTACACCATGTATGGCTTCATATCTTTGTTGCCTAAACACTGGTCCAATTGCGTAATCGCTTGCTTTTATGACATGATCTCGAATGTTAGCGACCAACCCAAAGGTTGCATTATGGGAGCTGAAATGAGCATTTCCTTGATTATGTCGAACGTTGCTTGACATGCCTACATCTACTCGAAGTGCACATCTTACACAAGAAGATGATAAAGAGGTCTAGCAATATTATCAAAATCCTTAATAAACGTTCTATAGAAGCCTATATATCCTAGGAATGACATATATCTTTTACCATCTTGTGTATTGATATTTTGGAAATAGACTATTCTTTTGTCTTGCCTACTTCCGTCCCTTTATATGAAACTATATGTTTGGGCACAATACCCTTCTTGACCATAAAATATCACTTTTCCCAATTTCAAAGCAAATTCTTCGTTGACAATGTTCAAGTATGCTTCTGAATGAGTCAAACAAGATTCAAAGTTATCCCCAAATACGGAGGTCACCCATAAATATGTCAAGTTAATCTTCTACCATGTTGCTAAAATACTCATCATACATTTTTGAAACGTTACGGGCGCTCTACAAAGTCCAAAATGGCATTCTTCGAAAGGCAAATGTGCCAAAGGGACAGGTCAAAGTAATTTTCTCCTGGTCCTGGTCCTCTAAAGCAATGTCAATTTTATAATAACTGGAAAAACCATCTTGAAAACAACAAAATTTGTGACTTGTGACTCTTTCAAGAACTTGGTCAAGAAAAAGTAAAGGAAAATGATCTTTCCTCATCACTTGGTTCAATTTTTGATAATCGGTACATATACGCCAACTTGTAACAGTACAAATAAGCACCATCTCTTCATTCTCATTTCTAATTACAGTTACTCCACTCATTTTAGGAATAACTTGTGTTGGACTTATCTACTTACTATTTGTGATTGGATAGATCTTGCTCGCATCGAAGAGTTTTAACACCTCGGTTGTAACATCCCATTTTTCTATACCATATTTTTGTGTTTATTTATTTCTAAAATCATTATCATAAATATTAAAGTAATAATTAATATATTTGTATGTTATTCACAATCTATTTTATAATTTGAGTTTATCTAAAACACTAGTTAGTTTGATTATAATAAATCTAACTGAATCTAAATTAGATTAGGAAGATCTATCATATATCTAAACTTATCATAAACTAACCTAAATTTTATAATTAAAAAAAATAAATACAAGAAACGGTAACTAAAACACGTTTTTTTCCTCTTCTGTCACCGGACAGAAGAGAACAAAAGAAAAACAGTGAGAAAAAAAAAAGAAGAGAAGAAAAGAAAAAAAAAGAGAGAGAAAAAAAGAAAAAGAAAAGAAGAAGAAGAAGAAGAAAAAGAAAGAAAGAAAGAAAAAGTAGAAAAGAGAAGTAGAGAGTGAGAGAAGATGGGTGTCCAAATTTGTTGGTAATAGTGATCGTTCAAATTTTGAAGTTTTCTACAAAAGGCAAGTATTTTATTCTTGTTTTACAAATTTTCTATATTATTTCTTCTTTATGGGAACTCAATATTTTTTTTTTAAATATTTATATTGTAATAATGAAACTGCTCTTTTCTTTTGATTTATCTTATTATTAATACAATTTAATTTGAAGGAGAAATTAATTAAAATATTTTAAAATTTTCTTCTTTAATTTCATTTATCAAATAGTCTCTAGGAAAAAACTGATTTTAGTGACTGGTCCGTAAATTTATTCTCTATCACATCATTTGTTAATTACGAATATTTTAAGATTTTAGATTTTAAATAATAATATACTATAATACTATTGATTCATCTTCTATATTCAGCAGCTTGAACATATAGGAAGAAAAAAAAAACAATAATAAGAAAAATTAAAAAAATGAGAAGAGCATAATGAGGTAGATTATATCATAAATTCATGATTCTAGATATGGATTCAATATAAGATTAAGTTTATAGACATGTTAATTATTTACCGCATATTTTGTGCATATTAGCTATGTGTATATAGATCAAATGATGTGTTTATGTCTAATCAACTATTGTTTTATATCCATCTTACTGCTATATGAAGATTTCATTAGAATGTGAATTTTTAGTTTACTAGGTTAGGATAACTAAGAAAAAATGTTATACTTTTAAAGTGCACTTACTTGGACTAAAAAATTCCTATTGAACTACATTCTCTTGGGAATTTTATTTTATTTTTATTTTAATTTTACTGTAACCACATAAGTTAATATTTGGGAACATAAAAATTAATGAATGAATTCTTAACATAGCGAAACAACTATAGAATGAAGATTTCTCACTTATACAAATTTTTGGAAACATGTGCGCTTAATTTTAAAGATTATAAATATTTAGATTTATACCAATTATATTTGTTAGCATCAAATGCCAGTTATTTTTAGTTCTCTGGTGCATTTTTTTTTATGTTCACAGTGAGAAATTTTAAAGAAATTCCTACATAAAATTTGAACCCAATCCTAACAATTTTTTTAATGTCATTAAGAAGTACGGTTCTTACGTGTAAGAAAAAAAGTTAGAAATTGTAATACTCTATTTTACTCCTTATAATATTCTTGTGTTTATCTATAAATTAGTTGTATATTCAATTTTTAAAGTGTATTATCCAAATAGTTAATGAGATAGTATTGATAACATTGTTATTCAACAAAACTTATTTTTATCTATCTTAAAATTTGTGTTCAACCTAAATATCAAAAAGTTAATAATAACAAATTTAAATAGTTTGGATTCAATTAGTTTTTAATTTTATCATATCTAACTTTACCTTAATCCAAATTGTACAAAAAAAAATTAAAAAAAATGAACAATACAAAAAAAAAATAAAAACCAAAATTTTTCTCTCTGTACTGTACCATCACAGAGAATGGGTGAATGAAATAAAATTAATAAAATAATAATTTAAATAAAGCACCATATAGAAAAAGAAAAGAAAACAATTTGGAATGTTGAGTATGTATAAATTCTTCTTTAAAATATATAAGAATATTTGTATGAGGAGTTGCTTATTAAATTTTCTTTAGATATATCTATATTTTTACAGTGAGTAATATAACAAAATTAATTTAGTTACACCATTAGAAGAACTAATATCAAAGTTTGCTGCTGTCCAATAATGATAGATTATATACAAACTAATTCTACTTTATTTTATTGACCATTAATTTAAAAATTTACATCCCAGATGCATGTCACATTTCTTAATATTTCTCAATAAAATCATGGGTAAAGTTTTAGAGTTCTCCAACAATTTTGTCTTTCATTTATTAATATTAATTATTTATTAGTTCACTAAATTAAAATTATGTTGTCAAACTTCACGCATAATACATGATTTATCTACAACTCATTCTAAAATAATTGCATCCATTGCACTATAGAAATGGATCGTCAAAGGTAAATTTTATGAGATATTTTATTCCTAGCCTTTTTTTTATGGAACATGTAATCGCCCATAAGGTTGGATTTTTACTTTGGATAACTAATAATAAACTCACTATAAATCTTACTAGAGAGTGTGCTTTGTTATAAATCCTAGAACATGATTTTTTTTTTCTTTTTTCAAAAGCTATATCCTCGGTCTTACTATTAATGTTATTATTTTCAAAATACTTTATTAAAAAAAGATTCATTTTAATGCAAATAAACTGATTTCTTTCAAGAAGAAATTCTTAGTATGTAAAGTAGTGGGTAATACTATTATTTATGCAAAATAACAAGTTCTTTTAATCTATTATGTTCCTTTCATTGTAATATTTCTTTGAAATAAGACTTATCATATCACAATAAACATTCCTTACATGATAATTGATTAGTTAACCAGTCAACAACTGTAATATACCAAATTTTATCTTTTATCATATATCCTAAAGAATAAAATTATAAAATAAGTTCATGGGGTTATGTGGGAACTCGAAGAAGGAACTTTACACATATTTTAGGAGTTTTACGTTTTTGAGGTTGTACAACCGAACCTATGAACCTAACCATGGGGGTTCTGGGTGATTACTGGATCACCATCTTTATATAGGGCTACGCGCGTGGAGTTTAAGCTCATCAGGGTTCATGTTCATTAGTACTTAGCGGTACATCCTAGAGCAGTACCAGAAATTATGGTCGTGGTCCCGGGTATGCACGGGATACTCGTAAAATATGTGGTACAATACTTCTGACGGTTCCAAATAAATTAACAAAAGAAACAATATAATATGATATCATATTTTACATGCATGATCATTTTGTTATATATATCTCTACTACAAAATTGTCTATGATATATATATATAAAGATGTATCTCTGACCATTATCATCTTCAAGACAACTGCAAATTAACTAATGTTCACTTCTCCTATAGATTTATATTGTATGCATTCATAATTTTTCAGTTTCATATAAATTTTACCGACACGTTAAATTCCAACACCACTCCAGATATATTTTCACTATTACTGGTTAATCTATTATTATTATTAGACAAATATAATTTAAATTCATATTTCACATTCTTTTCAACAATTAGTTTAAAATTTTGTTATTATCATGATTTCATGATTTTATGCAGTTTTATATTTTTTTATATATATACACAAAGTGTGCCTATGTATTATTATTTTTTCCTTTGTAGTACTTGTTAGGTCGTTCTAACGATCCTGATTTGGCACACCCAGATAAGTTGCAGGATACTGAGGAGGAGGAATTACCACAGCTGGAGCAACATTTCGAGGAGTCAGTAGACAATTAGTAGTATTTTCATTATAAGGTATCATTTTGGGGATTTATTAATTATTTTATTTTGTCTCTTTAACTTTAGTTTGCTATTTCTAAAATCCAAAATTTAAAGTTGTCATAAGTGTTATCCTTTTGGATTCTTTCATGAACTTACTAATATTTTGTTGGAGCAAAATAGAAAGATTGTTTATAGTCTTCTCAATATTCTCTCAGTGTATATATTTTGTGGTAGTAATTTTCAATTTATAAAAAGTACTTTAGGCTAAGCGTATTTATGATACGTTGTCGAACGCTACCCGTATCTTGGATACGGGGCGTTACATCGGTTTTGACCTCTTCTTTCACTGCAGGGTTTAGCCTACATTGAATTTGACTAATGAGTTTGTTATCATCTTTTAGATCAATACGATGTGTACAAATAAGGGTATCCATGCCTTTAATGTTGGCCATGTTTCATCCCAAAGCTCCCTCGTGCGTAGGAAGCACAGATAGCAAACATTCTTCCTGATTCTCATCAAGATGCACTTAGATGACCACCGGAAAAGTTTTCTTAGATCTTAGAAAATGCATACTTGAGGTTCTTTGGTAGAGGATTGAACTCAACTATTGGGAATTCTATATTGGAAGGAATTAATTTCCTCATTTGTACAAATAACTCTTCAAAAACTTCCTTCTTAGGTATCCACCCTGCAGCATACAAACAATGAGCATTATTCATGTAATTTGCAAATTAAATGGTATCATTGATTTTGAATATATTAGGAAACACTGCATCAGTCACTAATGCCATCTCTAATGGATCAAAGATCCATAACGACATGATATCATCAACTTCACAAACTTCTTCAATCAAGTTAATGGCTTGCACTTCGTCTGTATCAATACTTGGTTGCTTGCAAATATTAAAAAATATTGAGTTCAACGATCATGTTTCTGATATGAAATCTACTACTGCAAACACACAGTGTCAATTATAGTGCAAATATCTTACTAATTATCTTATCCTAACAACTTAACTATAATGTTCTAGTCTTAAAAAGATGAGTTTTTGTTTTCTAAAGTTAGCCTAGGATTTCGAATCCATTAGAATAATATCCTAACAATGAATTATCTCTTTCTTCCTTACTTTTTAGCATGCAAGGTCAAGAAACATATTAAAAATTTGACCGTCTTAATTGATTTTAGTTCAGATCCCCTAAGTATAATTTATCAAGTGGCATTCAAGCATAGATTATCAATGATAGCATCTATCTTACAAATAAATTATATCAAGTTAATAATTCTATAAATAAAAACAAAGAATACGAAATCCAAATCTTATCTAAGTATAGATTATCAAAATATGAATTAAACATAATCTATCAAAAAATTATGGTTTACAAAGTCTTTCTTTATTTTATTTATAGAAAAAATATGACTTTATTTCTTTTGAAAAAAGAACATGAGAAAAATCCAAGCTATAACTATTAAACAAATTCCATCTACATCCAAGGACTATGCAATTTAGTGTGCATGCTTCTAGTTATGAAAATCAATTTTTTTTTAATTTATGCAACACATAGAAAAATCCTAAATTCCTAGAAAGCGATAAAAATCCTACTCTAGAAAGCAAATAAAATTATCTAATAAAGTAAATAAAATTTACCTACAATATTCTAGCAAAGGATAGAGCTTGAGGGCTAACGAGATCTGGTATGGCGGTCATCCCACTACAGATCTCAAATCCTAATTTTATAAATTCTAAAAAAGTGCATAAAAATCAATTTTACAAGGATACGACCAATATATTGACCTCTCTACCTTTCAAAACTCTAATCCAGTCACGACCATAAAATAATAAAATTATAAAAGAGAACTCAAAAAAAATATCACAATCAAACTCTTCAACTTTGCTTCTAAACCGCAACGCTGACCAGCAATCAGTGATGGTCAACTTCTAAAATACTCCTAGTCCGTGTATGAGTAAGCACCAAAAAACTCAACTCGTTTGGAGCCCATTTTGCTGCCCAACCATGACAAATGCCACTATTCAATGGCAAAATGGCTAAATCAGTCCTCTACTTTTAGCACTGGGTCATCTGGCTTTAGACTTCTCTTTGACAAGACTGTATTTCACTATAATGGTTTCTAGCTCTATAATTTTGTAGCTTTCTTTTTTTTTTTTTGCTCCTCCTAGACTCAGTTTTTTCGGTCTTCTGCAGATTTCAAGCTAATCCTTGTTGTAATAGACTTAACCTGAAAAAATAACTAAATATAGCTAAGTAGTATTATTTATATATAAAAATAGATAAGATGAGGGATATCAATATATGATATGGAACTCATCAGTTTTCAAATGATAGCTTAATCGTTCCATTCTTGCAATTAATCAATACATTAGCTGTGGTTAAAAATAAATGTCCGAGAATAACTGGGATCTAAAGATGAGCGTTTCAATAGGTGCAGTAACAAAAATAATGAATTCCATGGGGAATTAAAAATTATCTATTCGCTCAAGTACGTCATTGATCACTCCCTTGGGATGTCGTACAGACATATCACGCCAATTGTAATATGACGGATTGGTTTAAGTTCTCTAGGACCTAGCTGCTTATACACAACGAATGATAGTAAATTTATGCTAGCATCCAAGTTAAGAAGAGCTTTTTCAATATTAAATTGTCCAATCATGCATGAGATTGTCAGACATATGGGATCTTTATATTTAAGAAGCATCTCTGAGCGAAATAAGGCACTCACTTGCTCCACTAGAAATGCTTTCTTTTATACATTATGGTGCGCATGACTTTAAGAATTTAGTATAAGATGTCACTTGCAGCGGTATATTAATTTGCACATATTTAAGGACATCTATGATTTCAGCACAGGAAGTATTTATGTTTTTATTCTTTAAGCATTGTGGGGACGGTATAGTAGGCTTATAAGTGGATGTGGTGGTATCATCCTTATCATCGTTATTTTGTTGTGTTGAATCATCACCTTGTTACACTCGATTTTCATCATTCTTCAAAACTGGTGCATCAAGCACTTTATCACTATTGAAACTTATTGCAGCAGTCATATCCGGTATATCATCATAAAGTATAGAGGAAATAGCATTGATACCTTTGATATTACCTAAGTTACTAGCCTCTGGCTGATATGAAAGCTTACCTTTGTCTTAATTTCTCATTGCTAAGTAAAGGTTACTTATCGGAGTTCGTATGTCGCTAAAGGCCATCATATTCTGTCTATTAATAGTTTGTTGCGACTATATGAATTATGGCTAAGCCTGAACCATTTGGTCCATGCACTGCTGAATTTGTTCTATGTTTTCCTCCAAGTTACGCTTTGGTGGTGGTTGATACACTGGCGTCAATGTTGTTGCTGGTTGGACATATTGTTGGAGTGCTTGGTTTATAGCTAGTTGTGCAAGATGAGTATACTACTATTGAGAATTCTGCTTCTAATGAAAATTTGGATGATTCTTCCAACTGGAATTTTATGTTGAGGAATACGGACTGAAAGGCGTTAGCTTGTTCATTTACTATTGCTTTAAAAGCCAGAATAGTTGGACAAGTCCGAGTTTATGTTTTCGTAACTTACAGATGTCGCAAATCTATTGCACCTAATCTATCATCTTAAGTGTTTCCTATTTCTTAGCATGTAAATCTTTAGCCTTCTTGATGTGCAAAATTAATCTTGCAGCTATATCTTCGGTCTCACCCAATTAAATAAGCTCACCCATGTTTTGAGGTTTTTATAAAGGTTGATTACATTCAGAAGTGTCCTCGGTTTTCCAGCCTTGTGAATTTTCAGCAAGAGAGTCAAGATATTCCTATGATTCATCTGCATCCTTGTTTAAAAACTCACCATTATACATGGTTCCAATAAATTGCTTGGTTGCAATGTTTAATCTTTGATTCAAGGTATTCACAGATCTCCCTATCTCAAAACCGTGGTGTGGGCATGAGAATAGAAAATCTTTAAATATATCCCAACAATTGAAGAAGGTTTCGTTATCCTTTTGGTGAAAGGTAACGATTTGCTTATGCAAATAATTAGTTCGATGCGAAGGGAAAATTTTCTTAGGGAATTCGTTTTTGCATCTCATTCCAACATACAATTGAAGTTGGCCTCAAGGAATGTAACAATGTTTTTGCTTTAACTGTTCCACACTAATATTTTGTAGGTTGATAGTAGCACATACTTCTTCGAATTCACAAAGATGTAATTATGAGCTCTCCTTATCCATCCTGCAGAACTTTGGTAAAAGTTGCACAGCTCATGATTTGATTTCAAAATGCCCTATATTCGAAGGGAAAATAATGCAAGAAGGTTGGATTGTCTTGTATGGTTGAGTGTAACATGCAGGGACCTCCCATTGCCTCCATATGGGCTTGTATAATGCACAATTTGAGAAACTAAATTTCTAAAGGTCTAAAATGTAGATGAAACTAGACGAAGCAATATTAACATGAAATTGAGCTTTTTTCTAGTAAATTCATTCTAGATCACCAAGTAGATCAGTTCAAGGAATTAATTTACTTGTAAATGTGGGTTTGATAGGTTATTTTAAAATAATTTTCATACCCTATACTTAATTTTGATTTGGCGTTAGTGATATTTCTTAAATCTTATTAGTAATATAGCTGATGTAATTTGATTCGATGTTTATGTTGTCTTTGATTATTTATACTTGCACACCACTTGATAAATCATATTTAGAAACGAAAACATTGAATTCGAATTAAAAGATCATCTTCTTAATATGATGCTCGACCATTCATGCTAAAAAGTCGGAAAGAAGAAAATAATAATTGTTATATCGATAGTGTAGACTTTTATCATCTTAGGCTTGCTTGTTAGAAATAATTAATCAAAATCTTTCAATTTATAGCTTTCTTGTTAACCCATTAGGTTGGAGATAAAAGTGAAATTGCAAAACACTTTAGATCTCTGTGGGATGATCTGTTTGCGATATAACTTATAGTGTACGCTTCTAGTAGATAAATAAATAATCACGTATGCCCATATACGATAAGTTACCTATGTCACATATAATGAGATATGAACGGGACATGTAGATTAAATCAACGCAAGTAAGATTAAAATCTAAGATATTCCCCATATTTTCTGAATACTTTGGAAAAACCAGAGGAAGTCCCCCTATAGACACGCAAAAGCTACATACACCGACACATGCACACAAAGAGAGAGAGAGACACACACACACCCACCCACCCCACATATATACACCCCCACACACAGACACACACGCCAACACGCACATACACATATACACAGGACACAACATGGACACAAAAATAGGCACACAGACAAACAAACACACATGTACGCATACCCACACACACACACAAAGACACACAGACACAAACGTGTGTGCACAAACACATGCAGACGCGCACGTAGACACACACACATATACATAGAGAGACACACACAGACACACAGAAATACAAACAAACACACAAAGACTCACAAACAATCACACACGCAGAAACACACATACATGCAGGGAGACGCACACACATACACATACACACATGTATAGACGGCGCGCACACATCCACACCCACACAAGCACACGACACACACACCTATGAATGCGCACACGAAACCATACACACAGACACACATAGACATGGACACACAAGTAGAGAAACATACACACACATAGACATACAAAGGCACAAACAAACACACAATCAAACACAGACACACACAAACACACACACACACAAACACACACAAAAGCATATCTCGTGTGCGTACACACATACACAAACCTACAGATATGCAGACACGCACACAGACACACAAATACATGCACACATACACATATATAGACACAGACAAACATGCGCGCGCACACACAATACAGACACCTCACAAATATACACACAAACATGAAGACTCTCACATAGACACACAGACAAATAACACTGACACACAAACACGCATATAGACACAAACTTACATACATGCACACGCACAGACACACTTTAAGGAACACAGATTTAGATACACACACAAGCATACACACTCACATTCACACAGAGACACACACAAAAATATAAACACACAAACACACATGCAGAGAGAGAGAGAGAGAGATATACACACCGATACACATTCACACACACACAAAGAGGCACATAGATACACACATACACGCACACATAGAGAGACACGTACATAAACACACACACACACAAACGTAATTACACACAAACACTTGTGAACAATAACACGCACGCAGGCAATTGCACAAGGAGGAGCTTGTGCATGTGCACACGTACACACCCTATAGACACACAACACTATTATGCCCGCGCACACACAGACACATACATAGACGAACACACACATACAGATGCAAATATAAATGCAAACAACTACACAAGCACACATAAATGCTCAAACTCACAAAGACATACACATGCACAAAGGCAACACACATAGTCACACGCACACCCGTAGAAACATAGACACAAACACATACATATATATAGACACACACACACAGAAATGCATACACACACATAGACACACACATAAGCACATAATCACACACAAGAGACACACACATGCACAGAGACACACAAACACATATACATCCATGCACACCCGCGTAGATGGACACACACATACATTTACCCAAACACACACACCCGAACAGCTAGACATGCTCACATACACCCACACATGCGCACATACAAACACACGCAAACACATGCAACAAACACACACATAGACACAAACATGCTCACAAACAAACAATCATATAATGATGCACTTACAGATACACATACACACACAAACACACACACGCACCCACGCACAGACACATACACTCACATGTGCACACACTCGTATGCACGCACATACACTCATAGACACATGGATGCACATAACCAAAAAAACAAACACTCGCGCTCACACAGGGACACACATGCACATACAGATGCACACAACAGCATAGATACACACACCCACATTGACATACATGCATATGGACACACTAACATAAAAACATGCATATACACACAAATATACACACACAGACACACACATAGATGCACACACAGACTAACACACATAAATAGAAACATGCAAACACGCACAAACATACTCATACAGTGACACAAACACAAACATGAGCATGCACACATAGACACATACACAGACACATACACAAAGATACACACACACATCGACATACATA
This sequence comes from Dracaena cambodiana, assembly GCA_036321105.1. NCBI lineage: Eukaryota > Viridiplantae > Streptophyta > Magnoliopsida > Asparagales > Asparagaceae > Dracaena > Dracaena cambodiana. The sequence goes on along the minus strand of JAYEPQ010000005.1, from coordinate 26,770,793 downwards.
CCCACACACATAGAGACAAACATATACACACAGAAACACATATAGACACACCCACTTGCACACAAGCACGCACACCCACATAGTCGCACTCACACACACGCACATTCACTCACACACACACGCACATACATCCACAGACACACATGCACACATACAAGGACACCCACAAGACAAGCACATGGACATATAAACACATACATACACATAGACACACAAACGTACACAAATGCATATACAAAGAGAGAGACACACATGCACACACACACACACATGCACACATACACAAGCACACACAAAATACACACACAAACACACATAGAGACAAACACACGTGCATGCACACACACTAATGTGATAATTCTACTACAACTGCACAGTGTAGTTGTAGCACTTTACAGATTGTTCCCACAGAGATTTAGAGTGTTTTGCTATCTTACTATTCCTACTATCTTAGCGAGCTAACTAATGAATTCTAGATTAATTTTAGTCTATTCTAATTAGCCTAGAATATAGAATCCACTAATTCATAACCAAATATTATTTCTATTATCTTCTTCCTATCATAAAAGTTGTTCTTTTAGTTTAATTTTTTTATTTAAAGTATCCTAAGCGTGGGTATCAAGTTGTGTGTTAGCATAACCAATCAAAAATATTACTTTTCATAAAAATAAACTAAATTATTAGATAAATCTATGAAGCAAATAAAAACCAACCACCCCAAGCTCTAACTAAGTATAGGCTATCAAAATATTTAAATTAAGTATAATCTATCAAAGTATTAATCTACAAGTTCTTGTATTTTCATCGTTTCATAGAAAAATGTGTCATTTTTATTTTAGAAAGAAGACAAATAAATTAATACATGGTTGATTCCTAACTTCATCTATATCCTATAACTAAACTAAATTAGTTACACATAATCCTAATTAACAAGATCCTATTTTTATTCATAGAAAGCAATAAAAATCCTATTTTTCCTAGAAAGCAATTAAAGATCTAATCTAGAAAGCAAATAAATCTTAATTTTGAAAAATAAATTTTAACTATAAAAGCAATTAAATCCAAACTTTGAAAGCAATTAAAATATCACTTACACGAAACTTACCAAAAGAGAGACTTGGGCTCTGTCGAGTTTCGGTATTGTGGTCGTCCCTCTCTAGATCTCAATTCCCTATTTTATTAAGCTACTAAAAAATAAAAAAAAAAGCCATTTAAAAATGTTCTATCAATTTACAAGGATTCATAGGGTATATATAACCCGAGCACAATCCTATTCTTACTCGAACTCTCCTACAAAAGATGTTATCCTAATCCAACACAAACTAATCTCAAAATATATAATTATAATCCAAACCATAGTTATTAGAAACTAATAGTTGAGATTAGATGGCTCAAAATACTATTTTAAGGTCCAAAATCCAATCTTAAGTTCAGCACACCCGTAGCCCGCTGAATTGGATTTTTCATTCTGCAGTGCTTCAGTAAAATGGCCATAACTTTTGCATACGAATTCGAATTGAGCTGTTCTTGGTGGCGTTCGAAGATAATTCTAAGCTCTACAAATTTCTTATATATAAATTTTTCCAGTTTAAGCTTTAACTTTACCGAAAATACTCTTGAAGTTGCTATTGCTACACATGGATATCTATCTTTACTGTAGTTGGCTTCCTTCGCTCATATATATCACAAACTTGCTCTTTTTTTTCTTTTCTTCTCAAATCCTTTATTTCCTATAAAAATACACAAAATATATCCAAGAAATAATTATTTATATATAAGAATAGATAAAATATAGGAGAAAATATGCAAAATATAAAACTCATCACACATGCACACACTTGGACACACAAACACACATACACACATAGAGACATGCTCACACACTGACACATAAATGCACACAAAAACACAACTACACACAGACTCACACAAAGACGCACACATACATCCACACACATGTGCGCACACAACTGACAAATGCAAATATGCATAGACAGACAGCGACACACAGTCACACAAACATAGATAAGTGTACGCACACACTTATAGACACACATAAATGCATACAGTTGTACAGACAATTGTAGACACGCACACTCTAAAACACACAATTACCACAGAGAGAAAAACACATTGATATACACAAACATACATACACACAGAGAGAAAAATGCATAGACATACACAAACAAACATACACACAGAACACAGACACACACAGGGGCGAACACACATGCACACACTTAGACACTCAAAACACATATGCAAGCGTACACATACAGACACACATAGAGACATGCTCACACACTAACACACAAACACAATTGAACACAGACTCACACAAGGACACACACACACACATCCACACTCACGTGCGCACAAAAGTTGACAAATGCAAACATGCGCAGACAAACAAAGACACACACAATCACACAAACACAGATAAGTGTATGCACACACTTATAGACACATAAATGCATACAGTCGCATAGACAAATGTAGACATACGGACACTCTAACACACACACATATGCACAAAGAGAAGAATGTTGCTAATGGAGCCCATTGCCGTAACGGGTTTCGCTACACCAAAATGAGTCCAAAACCAGCCCAAACCCATTCTGATAAATATAAATATTGGGTTGTGGTGCTAGGATTTGTGAGAGCCGAAAAAAAAAGAAGCCGAAAGTTTTTTCTCTTGATTTTCAGGGCGGCTGTTTGTGTTTGGCCAGGAGAGAGAAAAGGTGGCGGCCTGAAGCAAGGCCGAAAGTAAGGAAATTATTTGAAGAAAATAATTTGTGTGGCGGCTGCAGCAGCAAACAAGAGGGGGCTGCTACTATTATTTCGGCCAAAAGAAGGTAAAAACAATTTGGTGAGTGGCGGCTTCTATCCTTTGGCCGAAGCAAATATTTTGTGGAGGCGGCTGGCTTCCTTTGGTTTTTCGGCGGTTGAAGCAAAGAGAAAAATCACTGCAATAAGAGGTTAGACTTTGATCTCAAAATCTTGTGTGATTTCTTTGTAATTTCTCTTGTGGTTGAGAACTAGAAAGTTGTAATCCTCTTTTGATATAGTGAAAGTTTTTCGATCGTATCTCCATGGACGTAGGCATACTGCCGAACCACGTTAAATCTCTGTGTTCTCTGTCTCTGCTATTTTTCTCTTCGGTTAACTATTTGTCGTTGGTTGTTGAATTAGTATTATTCCGCTATGTTTTACTAACAATTGGTATCAGAGCCCTGGTTCGGGTCAAATTTCACTCAGATCGGTATTGATTTTGAGTGGGAGTTATGGCGGAAGATAGGAAGAGAAAAATTGAAAAACTTGATGGGACAGTTTCCAATGGTGGAAGTTGCAGATGAAAAATTATTTATATCAAAAGAATTTACATCAACCATTGTTTAGAGAAAAGCCAGAAAAGATGACAGATGAGGAGTGGGAATTGTTGAACAGGAGGGCTTTGGCGCAGATTCGATTGTGCCTGACAAAGCAGGTTGTGTTCAACGTCTTCAAGGAGAAAACCACTTCAAATTTGATGTCAGCGTTGGCTAAATTTTATGAGAAGCCATCTGCTTCAAATAAACTGTTTCTAATGAAAAATTTGTTCAACTTGATGATGCCTTCTGATAGTTCAGTTGTTAATCATTTGAACGAATTTAATACATTATGGGCACAACTTGAATCCTTAGATTTTATTTTTGTTGATAACATTAAAGCTTTGATATTTATGTGTTCGTTACCGAATAGTTGGAGTAATATTGTTGTGGCCTTCAGCAATGATTCTAATACTACTCTTAAATTTGATGATGTTGTGAATACAATCATTAATGATGAATTGATGAAAAAGAGTATGGATAAGAGCACAATTTCTACAAGTACAACTCTGTCGGTTGATAATGACAGAAGAAAGAAAAGGGTAGAAGTTTAAGCAGGGAGTCGAAATAAAGAGGGAGATCAAAATCTAAGGGGAAGTTCAAGAAAAAGTTAGTGTGTTGGAAATATAAGACAGAGGGTCATTTGAAGAAGGATTGTCTAAACAAAAATAAAGAAGGAGCGAATGTGGTGAATCCAAGTAAAGAGTATGATGGCGTGCTTGTCTGCTCATACAGAATCAAGGTCAGATCTGTGGTTTGTGGATTCAGAGGCTTCGTTCCATTGCACTGCTCATAGAGAATGGTTTGAGAATTATGTTCAAGGTGATTTTGGCATGTGACTGTTGGTAATGGGCAGGAATGTAAGATTGTCGGTAAGGAGACAATTCAGTTAAACTTGCACAATGGTAGAAAGCTGCTTTTACAAGAGGTCAGACACATACCAGATTTGAAGAAGAATTTGATATATGTTAGCAAGCTGGATGGCGAAGGTTATCAAATCTCATTTGAGAAGAAACAGTGAAAGATCAGCAAAGGAGTAATGGTAGTGGTCAAGGGGGAGAGAGTGGGAACTCTATATTTACTCTCAAGCTCGGTGGATCACGTTGTTTCTTTGGCCACCATGAAGAATGAGAAGGCTACCTAATGGCATCAGAGGCTCGGTCACTTGAGCGAAAGCGGCATGAGGGTATTGCAATCTAGAGGTATGTTGACAGATATGAAAGATGTTAATTTTGATTTCTGTGAGAACTGTGTGTTTGGAAAGCAGAAAAGAGTTAGCTTTATAAAAGATGGCAAGGAGAAGAAAATCGATATATTGGAGTTGGTATATACAGATGTATGGGGGCCTTTTTCGGCGAAGTCTCTTTGAGATAATTCTTATTTTGTCACTTTCATAGATGATGCAAGCAGGAAAATATGGGTATTCACACTTCAGCAGAAATCCGATTTCTTCAAGATCTTCAAGGTATGGAAAACTCTTGTTGAGAATGAATCATGTTTGAAGGTGAAATGTCTGTTGTCAGACAACGGTGGGAAATTTCGTAATAGATAGTTCGATGACTATTGCTCTACCCACAGGATCAGGAGAGTAAAGACTGTACCGAAGACACCGCAGCAAAATGGCGTGGCTGAGAGGATGAATAGAGCCATTTTGGAGCGAGCTCGGAGTATGAGACTACATGCAGGTTTGCCTTTGCAACTTTGGGGAGCCACTTTAGATACGGCAGTCTATCTGATCAACAGGCGTCCAGCTAGTATTTTAGATGGAGAAATTCCAGAGGAGGTGTGGTCTGGTAAGACTGTGAATTATTCATTCTTAAAAGTGTTCGGTTATATAGCATATGCACGTGTGGATCATGAGATGAGAAAGAAGCTTGAATCTAAATCTCAGAAGTGTGCATTCATTGGATACAGTGGCGACGAATATGGTTATTGCTTATGAGATTATGAGCATAATAAGATAATTGGTAGCAGAGATGTAGTATTTAATAAGGGTTGTATGTATAAAGACCGAATGGAAAGTAAGAGTGAGAAAGCAGTGGAGAAAGAACACTTGGAGCTGGATGAGCCACAGGATGGGATGAATCTCATGGATAAAAGAAAGAAAGAAATACCTACATCTGAAGGGGAAAAAATGGCTACACCTGAGAATACACAAGTTTCAGATGAGACCGAACAGGAGAGAGAGAGCCACTAAGTGAAGTAGATGGTTCTAGTACTTTATCAAAGAGTGTTCCCACTTTGAGGAAGAGCACGAGAATAAGCAAGCCAACTCAAAAACTTTGTCTTCCTTTATATCATGTTTTGTTTACTGAAGTAGGTAAACCAGAGAGTTACCAAGAGGCTATGCAGGATAAATTTCTTCTTAAGTAGGAGCAAGTCATGCGTGATGAGATGTCTTCTTTAGAAGAGAATCACACATAAAAATTGGTGAAGCGACCGAAAAAGATGAAAGTATTGCATAACAAATGGGTATACAGGGTAAAACATGAGGCAGGAGGGACACAAAGGTTCAAGACTAGACTTGTGGTGAAGGGATACGGTGAGAGAAAATGTATTGATTTCAATGAAATATTTACACCTGTTGTCAAGATGACTTCTATCAGAGCAATACTGAGTATTGTGGCTGTGAAAGGATTGTATTTAGAGCAGCTCGATGTGAAGACTGCTTTCATTCATGGTGATTTGGAGGAGGAAATATACATGGAACAGTTAGAGGGATATGAAGTTAAAGGAAAGGAGAATTGGGTATGTCGACTGAAAAGGAGCTTGTATGGGCTGAAACAAGCGCCGAGATAATGGTACTTGAAGTTCGACAAGTTTATGTTGAATTCAGATTTGCCAGAAACAATTTAGATCATTGTGTATATCTACAAAAGTTTAAGAATGGTAACTTTATTATACTTACTTTGTATGTAGATGATATGCTTGTGGCAGGTACATGCATGAAGAAAATCAATATTCTGAAAAGGAAGTTGGCTGGGAGATTCTCTATGAAGAACATGAGTGAGGCTAAACAACTTCTTGGAATGCAAATTACCCGAGATAAGAAAAGTAAGAAATTATGGTTATCTCAGGAGGGGTACATCAAGAAGGTATTGGAGAGATTCAACATGGAGAATGCAAAATCGGTAACTACAGCTCTTGGTTGTCAGTATAAACTGTCAAAAGTGTAAGGTGCTAAGACATATGAGGAGATGAGACACATGGAGAATGTGTCTTATTCATCGGCTATTGGAAGTCTCATGTATGCAATGGTGAGTACAAAACCAGATATTGCATATGCAGTGGGAGTAGTGAGTAGATTCATGAAAAACCCTGGAAAGGAACATTGGCAAGCGGTGAAGTGGATTTTCAGGTATTTGAAAGGTACTTCAAAGTATTGTTTATATTTTGGGGGTGATAACATTGATGTGCAAGGTTTTGTAGATTCGAACCATGCGGGTGATAGAGACAATGGCGGGAGCACTACAGGTTATATTTTTACTGTAAGAGGGATAGCGGTAAGCTGGATTTTAAGATTACAATCAATTGTTACTTTATCTTCGACAGAAGCTGAGTATGTTACAGCTGCAGAAGCAAATAAGGAGTTTATTTGGATCCAGCGATTGATAAGTGAGTTGGGTTTTGATGGAGTGGATTGCAGGTTGTTCAGTGATAGTCAGAGTGTAATTCATCTTGCTAAAAACTTGGTGTATCATTCACGGACTAAATATATTCACTTGAGTTATCACTTCATTAGATCCTTATTAGAGGATGGCCAATTGAAGTTGGAGAAGATTGAGAGCAGAAAGAATCCTGCAGATATATTGACAAAGCCGGTTGATGGAAAAAAGTTGAGCTATTGCTCAACTTTGGTGCATTTGTGTTGAATGCTGAAATCGGGACTTTAAACGATTGAGGTAAAAGTTTTGGACACTAGGATTATCATGTATAGAGATTACAATTTTTATAATAGGTCTCCAAGTGGGAGATTATTGCTAATGGAGCTCATTGCCGTAACGGATTTCGGTACACCGACATTGGTCCAAAACCAGCCCAAACCTGTTATGATAAATATAAATATGGGGTTGTGGTGCTAGGGTTTGTGAGAGCCGAAAAAAAAGAAGCCAAAAGTTTTTTCTCTTGATTTTCAGGGCGGCTGTTTGTGTTTGGCCAGGAGAGAGAAAAGGTGGCGGCCTAAAGCAAGGCCGAAAGCAAGGAAATTATTTGAAGAAAATAATTTGTGTGGCGGTTGCAGCAGCATACAAGAGGGGGTTGCTGCTATTATTTCGGCCAAAAGAAGGGAAAAATAATTTGGTGAGTGGCGGCTTCTGTCCTTTGGCCGAAGCAAATATTTTGCGGAGGCGGCTGGCTTCCTATGGTTTTTCGGCGGTCGAAGCAAAGAGGAAAATTACTGCAATAAAAAGTTAGGGTTTGATCTCAAAATCTTGTGTGTTTTTTTTGTGATTTCTCTTGTGGTTGAGAACTGAAAGTTGTAATCCTCTTTTGATATAGTAGAAGTTTTTTTATCGTGTCCCCGTGGACGTAGGCATATTGCCGAACCACGTTAAATTTGCGTGTTCTCTGTCTCTGCTATTTTTCTCTTCGGTTAACTATTTAATTCCGCTGGTTGTTGCATTAGTATTATTCCGCTATTTTTTGCTAACAAAGAATACACAGACATACACAAACACAGATACACATAGACATACATAGATGTACACATGCAGACATACTCAAAAGCACACAAATAGACACACACACACGTACACACGCATGCACACACAGTCACACACGTACACACACACACAAAAATAACACACACAAAGAAAGACACACACCAAACACATGCATGCACACACAGAGGGACACAGACATAGACACGCACACACAAAGACGTAGACATACACACATAGATTCATACACATGCATGCACACATGCATGCTCACCTGCATAGATGAATGCACATGCATGCCCACCCACATAGCACACACAACACACCCACACACAAACACACAACCATACATGCACATGCACATGCACAACTACACAGATGCACAAACATACAAAAAACACATACACACAAAAACGTGCATTCACACACACTGACATGCACACATACATACAAACACACACATGTGCGCACACACACACCAAAACATACATAGAGACACACACGCACATAGAGAGATAGACACATGCAAGCACAAACACAAAGATAGACAAGTATAATCACACACACATACACAGATGCACAAACACACACACAAAACAAGCACACGCATGCTAAGAGGCACACACATATGCACACACATAGATACACATGTGTGTGCATGCACATGCACAGAGATGGACATACATATGCACATCTATACAAGTATGCACACACAACACACCCAGACATTCACACCCACACACACACCACACACACATTAACAGACAAACAACACACACTCACAGACACGCAAACACATAATCACACACCAACACACAGTCACACATAGACGCTCTCTCACACAGAAATACACACACGCACGCACACCCACACCCACATGCTCATGTTCACACACAGATACAGACACAGGCAGAGACATAGATATACATAAGTGTGCATGTTCATAGAGACACACACATATAGATGCACACAAAATGTTGACACCTAGACAGAAACATAGATGAACACAGACACACATATACAGCAAGAAATAGATGCAGACACACACATACATAGACACAAACAGACAAACATACATGTAGAATGAGAAAAATTATCCACACACTAATCCAAAATCCGAGTCCGAGTTTGAATCCAAAATTCAAGTCCAAATACGAGTCTGAATCCAAATTAAATAATAATAATAATAAAATAATAATATTACAACAACAACTAAGCCTTTCATCCCAAGTATTTGGGGTAGGCTACATGAACCAAAATAAAATCACGCTGGATCGATCACTTTGATAGTCCTTCTCCATTCATTTCTATTAAGTAATATCTCCTCATTTAAACCTCTAGAATCCATATCTTTTCGTATCACCTCCATCCATATTTTTTCGGTTTTCCCTTCGTTCTTTTAACTTGTCCTACATTGATAAACTTCTCTCGTCGAACTAGTGCATTTGTAGCCTACGTTACACATAACCAAACCATCATAATCGGTTTTCTCACATCTTCTCATCGATGGGAGCTACACCTATCTTATCACGAATATCTTTATTTTTCACTTTATCTCTCCTAGTATTGTTGCACATCCAGCGGAGCAGGCGCATCTCTGCTACACTTATTTTATGTGAATGACGTTTCTTTATAACCCAAAATTCCGTACCATATAACAAAACTAAAATAATACTACTAATTAAAAAATAGCAAGCTGAATATCTCGTGCACGAGGCGGGGTTTACGGCGCGGAACGGGGGGCTGAGCAGGGCAATTGAGCACCTGAGGGACTAGCCTGGCCAGCCTCGAATGCACAAGGCCTGGCCAGGGGCCTTAAATTTTTTTTCCTTCTGTTTTGGTGTCTTTTTGGCCACCTAAGCCTCACGGGCACCCGCGAGGCTCATGATTTATTTTTTTTATTTTTTTTAATTTCTTTCTTTTCATTGTTTGTTTCTTGGCCTCTTCTCCATTTGAGCCTCGCGGACACCCGTGAGGGTGGGAGCCTCGCGGGAGCCCGTGAGGCTCAGCTTGCTAATTTTTTAATTAATAATAATATTAATTAAAAAAATAGCAAGCTGAGCCTCGCAGGCTCCCGTGAGGCTCCCACCCTCGCGGTCGTCCGTGAGGCTCAGACAGAGAAGAGGCCAAGAAACAAACAAAGAAAAAAATTTAAAAAAATTAAAAATAAAAATAAATCATGAGCCTCGCAAACGCGAGGCTGGGAATCTAGCCTTGCGGGTGCCTGCGAGGCTCAAGTGGCCAAAAAGCCACCGAAACTGAAGGAAAAAAAAATTAAGGCCCCTGACCAAGCCTTGCGCATGCAAGGCTGGCTAGGCTAGTCCCTCGGGTGCTCAATCGCCCCGCTCCGCCCCCCGTTCCACGCCGTAAACCCCGCCTCGTGCACGAGATATATTTTGGGCTCCCTCTCCAGTTATTTTGCAATTTTTAATCCTATCCAAATTCTAATCAACCTCAAATTGATTTTTGGATGCAAAATTCTAAATTAATTTCTATTTGAGTTTGATAATTCTGCAAATTCTAATTAAACTCTGATTGATTTTTGGGTGCAGGATTCTAATTTAATTCTATTTGAATTTGATAATTCTATGAATTCTAATCAAATTCTAATTTGAGTTTAATTGATTTTGAGTATAGAAACATGACCCGATTAAATGATTCTGGAGCAAATCAAATCAAAATCACATCAAAATTATAAAGAGATTTCGATTCTATTTATAAGAAACTAGATCTTATTCTTATCTGCAAGGAAACCGCTTCAACAATTGGGGGTCTATAAATACCCCTCAAGAGAACTCAAAAAGGACTTTTGGACCTTTGGCAATTCAAGCTACGTGCGAGAGCCTTGAAGCTTTGGGACTGGCAGAGAAAAAATGACCTTTTGTCAGATCTCTCCTGCGCAAGAATTCGTCCTTCCTACAAAATCAGCAGAGAAGAAGAACGAGCTTGCCTCCAACCATCGACGTCAGATCGTCAATGGAGAAAGGACCGATCCCCATAACTATCTCGAATCCCACGGTTTCCTGTAAAAAGAGAGCAACGATCTATAAGTCATCTCTGTCTGTTTTTTATTTTCTTTTCATTGTAATCAAATCGAGAAAAGAAAAATTTTGATAATCTATAACTTTTCTCTAATTCAATGGCAATGGAAAGACCTCATGTTTTCCCCGAAAACAGACTGGCGACCATAGTGGAAGAAATCTCCTATATTGAAGAGGAGATTGTGGTCCAATCTGACATTAACAGAATTGGAGAGATGATGAAAAAGTTGGTGATCGAGGTTGAGGTTGGCTCGAGACGTTCAAAATCACAAAAAGATGACCTAACATTTCTGGATGAGAAGGAGGCGTTGATTTATCAGCAGCCACTTGGATTTTCAAACTCTGGTCCATCAAAACAAACTGTTTCTCTTGCAATATCCAGGGAGTTCGCTGCGTATGACGTCAAAGGAGAACCTATCGCGGCAGAAGGATGCTCTCGAATTCTATATCATGTCACTATCAATATTGGTAGTACTTTCCCACTACTAGGAACAAATATTCTTTTTAATTTTTTATTAATTTTTTCATCAAATGCTAGTAATAAGTATAATCATACTTAAGATTGAATATGCACAATAGATTCTATTACTTAACTTTTTATGTCAAGTATGGAAGTTGTATATGTATGAATATGAATAAGTTTTAACAATATAGACTATAACATAATAAATCACTTCAACACAAGTAGACAATAAAATATTTGGGTATCATAATTATAGCCATACGAAATATAATATATATATATATATATATATATATATATATATATATATATATATATATATATATATATATATGTATGTATGTATATATATATGTATGTATGTATGTATGTATATATGAAGTGCATGTCCTAGGCAATATAGTCCTATGTGACTCTGTAAATCCCTAGTGTACTCCTAAGATGAGTAGATTTTTATATAAAGAGGTTACAATTTTGACTTTTCTATCCAAATCTTTCTTATTTTATAAATTTTGGGAATTGAGGATACTCATTAAATTTTAACTTTTCTGTCCATATATATTTTGTTTCACAAGTTTTGGAGACTGAGGATTGAAATTATTAGAAACAATTTGGGCGAATGTCTCCTAATCTACCACAATGGTGACATGTCGGCACAAATTTATTTGTATGCATCTTTTGATTGTAATCTCACTAGATAATTGATGATATTGGTGCTGAAACTCTTAAAATTACAGGCATGATTACCTTCATTAGTGGCACTTTCATTTTGCCTTTGGCAACTGTATTGATTGGAGAAACTTTTATTAGCATAAATGGCTTTTTCAAATGATGTCTTTAAAGTAGCATGTGATGTACTTAGAGCTGAGGTTGATGTTGGCACACATTTAGCAAATCCAAATTTTTGATACTTGTTTTCATAATTTATGCTCCAGGAATCTCATCATGTTTAGACTTTCCCGCTATCATATGCTAGAGAGACAAATTAATTTTATAAAAATCGGACTTAAGAGTACTAATACATGATTCCAACTTTGTATTGGAATCAAGAAGAATCTTGTTTTTCTTTATGACTACATCTCTATCATGACAAGGAATTCAACTTGTACATCTCAAGTTCTTCAATCCTATTACTTTTAGATGTCAACTCAGATTATGCTTCTTCTCGATCCTTCATCAGTGTTTCGATCTTCTTTGTCAGGTTTACACTTTGTTTCTTTAAGGTAAGTGATACTGCAAAGAGTTTGATGTATGCTTCCTAAATCTTCATTATCATATGATCCGTAAGCTTCATCATCAATATTTATGTTTTCGAAAACAGACTCACAAAAAGAATTAGAAGAACCAATTGAAATAGTAAGAGCAATAAAATAATATGAATCATCATCAGATTTCTTATCATCGAAATAGTCAGAATCATCCGATATATCATGAAGAGCTTTACCCTTCTTTTTTTGGTTGGCACATTCATGAGCATAATAGTTATATCCGGAACATTCATAAAATTAAACTCTAGTTAGCATCTCATCTACGTTATTTTCATCACCTTTATTTTTTTACTTTGTTAGCTAGAGTTTTATTTTTGGAAACAAACTTTTTCTTATTAGAGGTGATTGAATCATTAGACATTTTTTAAGAAGTTCTTCTTATAGCATTTGACAAAATCTGTAACTAACATAGTCAATTTCAGAAGTCTATATAAATACTTTCAGTTTTATTATCAATGCTAGGCCCTTAGACTTCCTTTTCTTATGGTGGTTCACCTTATAAGTTTGTAGATTTCCTACCAATTCATCCAATTTTAGTATATCTACATCCTTATTTTCTTCTATAGTGGTGATTTTTTTTTGAAATCTTTTCGGAAGAGATCTAAGAATTCTTCTCACGACTTTAGAGTCAGACATCTTCTCTCCCTAATATGTTAACTATATCTTTTAGTTTACCATAAAAGTCATTGAAAGACTCATCATCTTCTAGTTAGATTTTTGATATCTTATGTCAATTTTCTGAATCTTAGGCATTTTAATAGTTGTTGTTCCCTCAAGCATAGTTTTTAATATGTTGCATGCTTCTTTTGCACTTTTGCACATACTGATTCTTCTAAACTTGGTTGCATTCATCCTAATGAAGGTTGCATACAAGGCTTTGAAGTTCCATTAAGCAAGTTGTTGTGCAGTGGGTATCCAATTATTTTTGGGCTTTAATTTCTTATCATCACTTACTGGGGGTTCCCAACGGTTAAGAACAAATGACCATGCCTTCATACCTAAGGACACCATGCAATCACCTACTAGGGGTTCCTAACAGTTACGAACAGATGACCATACCTTCATACCTAAGGACACCATGAACGCTCTCATTTTAGTTTTCCAATAAGAATAATTATGTCCTTTAACAATGGTGGTCTATTAGTAAATTGTTTTTCTTGAGGAATCTCCATTGAAATAACTAGATCTCACTCAAAATTTAATGGACCCACTCCGGTACCAATTGAAAACGTAAGCACATGCTGCCACAAAAGTATGTACTATTTGATGGATATCCACTAATAATTATTAAAAATGATTAAACAATCATGCAAGAATATCTCAAATCATTACACATAATAACTTGGATGTTTTAACGTGGAAAACCCAAAAAGAGAAAAACTATGAAAGAATTGCATTATTATCTCAAGTCAATCACAGTGATTTGACTACAATTGCTCGACAGTCACGACTCGCCAGTAGTCTAAGATCTAACTCGTCTACTAGATTGCCATAAATAGTGTTCTACACTTAAACTATTTCAAATCCAGTAACGACCCCACCACACAAAATGCAGATATACAAATACTAAATAAAAATAAATGCAAACGAGTAGAAATTAGCACAACCATAAATTAAATGCTCGCATATTGGTGGAGATATTAATGGACATTGATCTCCAAAAACCACGAACCAAAACTTTATCTTCTTCAACAAAAATCTTATTTTTGTTCTTCTTGAGAAGTTATCTTTTCTTCTCTTTTCTCCACTTATTTCACCTTTTGTCCTCTCTTTTTCCCTTGAGGATGATGGCCTATAAATAGGATTTATACCCTACAAATAAACCCTAAAACTCTATTTGAATCATATCTGTTGAAGTTAAATCCAAGGATTTAACAAAAATCATAATCTGACTCAAATTCCATAAGCAAACTCCCAAAAATACTTTACGCACGTGTTTTCTTCATTAGCCTGTCCAACGCCATTATAGATGGCCCTTCAATAGCCGCATCAACAGCTCGTTACTGTGAGATCATCGGGTCAGTTATCAGTAGCCTCTTCAACAGTCTTTTATTAAAATGGTTGTATCTTTAAATCCCAAGTCCGATTAGGGTGATCAAGGCGCCATTGGAAAGAAAACTCTACAAACTCATTTGTAGAAATTTTTCAATTCTGCCTACATCATTGTTTTCCGTGAAAATAGGGGATCTTCCCATTGCCATTGATTTAGAGAAAAATTACAGATTATTAAAATTTCTCTTTCTTCGACTTGATTACAATAAAAAGAAAATTAAAAAAAGCAGACAGAGAGGACTTATAGATCGTCGCTCTCATTTTTACAGAAGATTTGTGGGATTTGAGGCAGTTATGGGGATCGGTCCTTTCTCCGTTTACGATGTGACGTCGATGGTTAGGAGGCGATGGAGATCTCTTGAACGTCTCTTCTGATTCTTGAAGGAAGCTCGAACGAGAGAGATTTGATCAAAGGTCTTCTTTGTCTTCTCTACCGGTCCTAAGGCTTCAAAACTCTTATGCATAGCTTGAATTGCCAAAAGATCCAAAGGTCCCTTTGAGTCCCTCTTAAGGGGTATTTATAAGCTTCCGATTGTTGAGTCGGTTTCCATATAGATGAAATCGAGAAAGTGTAATCTTCAAGAGATGTTTTCATGTAGATAAAATTGAGATCTTAATGAAATCTTAGAATATTTTTTCAGTTGGATTTGATCTAAATTCATCATATCGGGTCCTGTTTCGCACGAAATGGAAGGCTGAATGGGACGAATAGGCGCCCGAGGCTGACCTGGCCAACCCTCGGTGCGAGGCTGGTGGGTTCGAGACTGGCCTGCGGGTGCGAGACTGATGGGTGCTAGGTTGGCCTTTACCAAACTGTGGATGTTAGGCTGGCCTTTACCAAGCTGATGGGTGGTAGGCTGGCCTTTACTAAGCTGATGGATACTAGGCTAGATTTTGCCCAGCTGATGGATGTTAGGCTAATTTTTACCAAGCTTATGGGTGCTAGGCTGGCCTTTGCTAAGTTGATGGGTGCTAGACTGGCCTTTGCCAAGCTGGTGAGTGCTAGGCTCGTCTTTGCCAAGCTGATGGGTGTTAGGTTGGCATCAGCCTCGCTGTGTAAGACTAGCCTCGCAGCTGCGGCCCCTTTTTTAACTTGGATTTTGACTCGAATTTTGGATTCCTATTCGAACTCGGATTCCTACTCAGACTAGGATTCCTACTTGAACTAGGATTCCTACTCGGATTCGGACTTTGATTTTGGATTTGAACTTGGATTATTTTTATCGTTCTACAAGACCCCCTCCAAAATTTTTAAAATTTTGTCTTTATATTTGTTTTAGTAAAATTTTGAAATACTTTGGATTTTCTTTTAAAATTGATGGATGAGTTTATGGAGATGGAACTTGCTAAGAGTGTGGAAGTATCTTAACAAGTTGAGTATTTTGACTGTAATGGGACTCATTTAAGTTGCCAAACAGAGCCGATGACTCGCCTGACTGACTGACAGAGCCAGTGATTGTTTTCGAATTGAGGGGTAACTTGCCTGGCTGATAGATAGAACTGGTGATCATTTTTTAATTGAAATTGAAGAACCATGAGTAGATGTGTATTGTTAAATATACCCATAGGGTTACGACAGAGACGCATTATTGCACACGCTAAGATGATCGGGTCAGGATCATCAGTTTCAGCAGAGGTGCTTAATTATACATTCCTGTATGAATCGTCTGAGTGACAAACAAAGCCAGTGATCGAATTAGAATCACAAAAGAAGCTACTATTTTATAGTGTGTGATAATTCAAATTTAGCTGTCAGAGGTAAGAGCTTAACTTGACATATTTGTTGATTTTGAGATGGCATGGTTCGAATCTCCTATCAGAGGTAAAAACTTAACATGACAGGCTTGATAAGTTTGAGATGAGATGGCTCGAATCTCGCTGTCAGAGGTAAAAACTTAACGTGACAGATTTGATGATTTTGAGATGAAATGGTTCGAATCTCACTGTTAGAGGTAAAAACTTAACGTGAAAGGTTTGATGATTTTGAGATGAAATGATTCGAATCTTGCTGTCAGAGATAAAATCTTAACTTGATAGGTTCACAAAATTTTTAGCAAATCCCCAACTATTAACGGATTTGATATACCTTTACCAATCGTCATTTGCGCTGGACTAGCCATACTATTTTCCTCAGCATGATGAGTTGTCGAAGATTTTGCTTTCCTCTCCCCTTTGCTTTTGAAGTATTGGGTGGTTCATATTTTTACCTCAGCATGAGAAGTTATTTAAGATTTTATATTCCTCTCCCCTTTACCTTTGTGGCTATAGATTGTTCATACTTTTTATCTCAGCATGATGGATTGGTGAGAAACTTGTTCTTTTCCTTTTACTTTTGAAGCATTGGGCGGTCATACTTTTACCTCAGAATGATGGATTGTCGAGAATTTTATATTTCTCTCCCCTTTGCCTTTATGACTATAGGTTTTTCATGTTTTTTACCTTAGCATGATGGGTTGGCGAGAAAGAACTTGTTCTCTTCCCTTTGCTTTTGAAGCATTGGGCAGCTCATGCTTTTTATCTCAGCATGATGGGTGGTCAAGGATTTTGTATTCCTCTCTCCTTTATTTTTGAAGCATTGGGTTATAATTTATTCTTATAGGATAGTATTGTGACAGATTTATCATGAAATTTTTAGCAAACCCCCAGCTATCAACAGATTTGATGTGCCTTTACCAATTGCCGTTTGCGTTGGGCTAACTATACTATTTCTCTCAACATGATGAGTTGTCGAGAGTTTTGTTTAGGCTTAAATGCCAAACGTTTTCTCTTCCCTTTACCTTTTTGGTATTAGGCGATCGGTTTCATACTCTTACCCCTAGTATGATAGGATTGGTGAGAAATGTTCGATTTCTCTTCCCGTTACTTATGACAACATTGGGTGGTTGATGTTCATTAGGCTTCCCTTCTTATTTTTTTGAAGGTGACTAAATGTAGTATTTCTTCAAGAATTTACCGTTGATAAGTATTATCATCCTATCACCATTTTGATTGATCAGACGATAGGCTCCATTTGAGTAGACGGTTTTTACTACAAAAGGTCTTTCCCACTTGGGTTCGAATTCCCTCTTAGTTTTGTGGGTCAGGATCATTGGTCTCCTTCTTCGAAAGTTCTTTTTTTAACTTTCTTGTTAAATGTTCTCGAGATGCACGCTTGATACAACTCAATTTGTTGTTGCGCGTTCATGCTGCATGCTTAGCTCTATAACTGTGGGTTTAGCCTCACGTTTTAAGTTAGCATAGCCTCGCAACTGGGCTAGTATAACTTCACATTATACGCAGGGTTGGAATTGTGTGCTAGTTTTAGCCTGGCACACTGAGTTAGATTCATGTGCTGACTTAGCGTTACACACTGACTTCGATTTGCATTTAGTTGCAAGCATGATTTTGCACTCCACACAGGTATAGCATTGCATTTGAGTTACTTTACACGAGTTTAGCCTCGCGTCTTAATCTCTTTACGCTGGCTTAACTACCAGGTTTACTGGATGTAGGTCCCTCCCCTTGTGTGAGCCTCATTTGACTGGTTACGGCCCACTGTAAATCAATGGAACACCTTTTTTATCAGATATTATGCAAGATTGTTGGTTGGCCTGGCTCCTTAAGTCTCTGACGCAGACCTTAACCTTCCGTTTCTTGAAGTTTATGCGGGGCTGAGAGTTAGCTTCGAATTCTGGAGTGCTTCGGGCTTTAGATTAACTTTGTGTTCTGGATTTGCTTTGCACACTGTGTTTGTCGCGCGCTGGGTTAATCTTGCACACTGAAGTTTTATGCCAGGCTGTAACTTTACCTTGTATTTTGCGTCTTTTTCAGTAATGAAATTATTGAGACCGAGACTAGACTCGCCGCGTGAGATGAAGGCTAGGCTCACCGAGCGATATGCTAGACTTGGCTCGTCGCGCAAGGCGGAAGCTGGGCTCGCTGCAGGAGGCGGAGGCTGGGCTCATCTCATATATGTGTTACCCCCGCATTTCAACTATTTTACATGGTATTGCAAATTAGCCTCGCATTTTGGAGTTTTGGTACTTTTGCTGGTTTTGTTTTGCACAGTCTTGCGTTGTTTGTAGGTATTAGTCTCGCATTCTTTACGCTGGCTTCATACATATCCTTGTTCGGTCTAGATGTGGGTCCCACCCCCTGCATGGGACTTGTTTGGTTGTCCATGGACTTCGTCATGTGGTACTAGATTACTTTATTTTTTGTAACAAACTATGTAGGGATGAACTTTAGCCTCACATTTCTATTCACTTTTATACTCTGATGAGTCCTGTGTGCTGACTTAGCCTCGCGCACTAGTATAACCATACACGCTGGTTTAATTTCGAGTTAGTCTCACATCTGGATAACTTCACGCTAGTTTAGCCTCACATTGTACGTGGGCCTAACCTCGCATTCTTACTTTGGGCTATTTGATTTCATACTCTTACCCCAGTATGATAGGGTTGGCAAGAGTTTTACTCTCTTCTCGTTGCCTTAGTGGCATTGGGTAATAAAAACTCATACTTTTTTATTTTCTTGTTTTTTTAATGTTTTTGATTTTTTTCTGTTTTTTAATTTATGACAATCATTTTGCTATCGTTACATTCGTAGATACCTTCTTCTATTTGATCTTAACTGGATCATATTTGTATCAATGAGTGCCTGAATTTTATCTTTTATATCATAGCAATCATTAGTCGGGTGCCTAATATTTTGATAGTAGAGGCAATACTTGGGGTCGCTGGTTTTTCCAACTTCCTCTGACCTCTGAGTTTTGGGTAATCTGAGCATCTCTTTTTGTTGAGCAAGTTAAACAGAGTCATTGTTTGCTCATCCTTAAAAGCATACGTCCGTTGTGATCTAAAAGAATCTCGATTATTCTGTGATTTTTTGTTTGCAGTAGGTTTGATGGTCATTACCTCCTTTCTCTTAGGATGGAATGATTGTGACCGTGGCTGATTCATGGCCATCCTCCTCAGAGTATGATATTCATTAATACATCGAATTATATTTTTTGTTTGCTGCCCTTATTTAAATAGATCCTTCCAGATCTTGGACTCTGCTGCTCCCATCTTGACCAATATCCTGGTCTGGAGATTGTGTTTGCAAGTCTCTACTAATATTTTATATGACATGCCATGCTTGCATCGCATCGACATCTCGCGGAAACGCTCAACGAAGCTTTTAACCATTTCGTCTTCTCTTTGCTTGTTTGCTAGAAGAGAGTGGATGGATATTTCGGTATCATCTTCAAAGAAGCGAGTTAGAAACTCTCTCCACGTCAGACCAGGCATTAATGGTTCCTGCGGGCAGCTGCATAAACCAAGTGAATGCAGGCCCTCGTAGGGTACTTACAAAAAATTTTGCATCACTGGATTATTGCCCATGAGATGGCCAGTCTGCGAAAGGAAATAATACATATGTTGGCTCGGAGATCCCTTCCTATCATATGACTCTAGCTTCAAAGACTTATACTTTGGCAGAAACAATGCGAACTCCCACTCTATTGGGTAAAGTCTCGTAATCCCCGTCTTCTGCAATCCTTTTCGATGCATTAATGTATCTAGTTAACTCTGAAGTTTCTCCAATTTTTCGGCATGAGGGTCAACAAAATATTCCTCCTCACTGTTTTGTCCCCCACTATCTCGGTTGGATTTAGTCTCATCCTTTTCTTAGTTGATTTTATCAGAAGAGGAAGAACCCTATGGTCTGTCTTTTGTGTTTTTGGATTGTTTTTCAGGACCTTTGCAAGCATCGCTTTGAGGTCCTCAATGCTTTTTTGTTTCTCTTGGATGAGGCGTTCTTGTGCCTCAATCCTTTGTCTCATCTCGGCCGACGGCTTAGCCATGTGAACCGTCTTTCTGTTGTATCGGGAGGAAATGTACGATCGCGGTGTTGCTATGGCCGAATGCTTGCTAAACTCTTCATATTCCTCATCAGGAACCCCTGCCAATTTTTCGTAACCACGGGGAGCCGTCACATCTGACCTGATGCGGGTGTGATGATAGGTTTCATCTGCTTCTGTATCAGATGCATACCTTTCGACGACTGGTTTCTTACCCTTATTCACCACATTCGACGTGAAAGCAGGTAAGTCTTAATCTGAGTCAGAGTTTTGTTTTTGCATCCGTCTTCTTTCTAGAATATTGGATTCTGGTGTTGACAACTGGTTAAATGCAGATGGTCTTGGGACTTGACAGCGACAGCGAGTAAAAATTACCGCGATCAACTCTTTACAATAGCAGTACTAATGGGGTCGTGCCACCCTTCTTTTATTTGTGACATATCTTCCTTAAATCCAGAGTTTCTTCACACAGTGCTGATATAACCATCTTTTGTGGGCGGGGCCCGCTTCTTGTACGATATTTATTTGTCCGAACAGATGTCTCTAAGAAGTCATGAAAGTTATATTTATCAACCCCCAATTAGGTTCGATATTCATCATTAGTTTTGATATGTCTTGCATGAATCTGCTAGATAGATTGGCATTCTTTTGTTCTTATGTGAGGTTAAGGCTTAACTTTTGCCTTGCACACTGCACGATCCTCACATGCTCGATGAGCTTGGCATCTGATCTAGTCTTGCATGCTGGCTTAGTTAAACTAGTCTCGCATACTGGTTTAGACTTAGTTTGGCTTTCAAGTTTACTTGTGCCAGGCTGATGAGTGCTAGGCTGCTGACTGTTAGGCTGATAAGCACCGAGTTAGCGAGGCTGATACTTCCCAGGTTGGCGAGACTGATTTTTGCCAAGTTGGCAAGGCTGATTCTCACTAGGCTAATGATCACCAAGTTGATGAGGCTGATTTTGAGCCTCGCATCATTCTTGCTTCCTGCTAGGCTGATTTTGAGCCTGGCATTCACATTGACTTATACTTGGCTGATTTTGAGCCTGGTATGCAAAACAGGCTTCGAGTACCCTACGGTGTGCTCTACGATTCCAATTACGAATTGAGAACCATCTTTGCGCTGCGATAGGTTCTCCTTTAGCATCATATACAGCGAGTTCTAATGGACCAGCATTTAAAAATCTAAGTGGCTGTTGATAGATCAACGTCTCCTTATCATCCAAAACTATCAGGTCATGATTTTGTGATTTTGAATGTCTCGGGCTGACCTCGACCTCGATCACCAATTTCTCCATTGTTTCTCCGACTTCGTTGATGTCAGATTGGACCACCATCTCCTCTTCACTATAGGAGATTTTTCTTACTGTGGTCGCCAGTCTGTTTTCGAAAAAAACAGAGGATCTTTCCATTACCATTGAATTAAAGAAAAAATACAGATTATTAAAAATTCTCTTTCTTCAACTTGATTACAATGAAAATAAATAAAGAAAAACAGACAGAGAGGACTTATAAATCGTCGCTTTCCTTTTTACAGAAAATTTGTGGGATTCAAGGCAGCTAAGGGGATCGGTCCTTTTCCTATTGACGATCTGACGTTGATGGTTGGGAGGCGATAGAGATTTTTTAAGCGTCTCTTTTGATTCTTGAAGGAAGTTCAAACGAGAGAGATCTGACCAAAGGTCTTCTTTTTCTTCTCTGTCAGTCCTAAGGCTTCAAAACTCTCACGTGTAGCTTGAATTGCCAAAAGATCCAAAGATCCTTTTGAGTCCCTCATGAGGGGTATTTATAGGCTCCCGATTGTTGAGCCGGTTTCTATGTAGATAAAATCGAGAAAGTGTAATCTTGAAGAGATGTTTCCACGTAGATAAAATTGAGATCTTAATGAAATCTTGGAATATTCCTTCAGTTGGATTTGATCTAAATTCATCGTATCGGGTCCTGTTTCGCACGAAACGAGAGGCCAAACAGGACGAACGGGCGCCCGAGGCCGACTTGGCCAACCCCGAGTGCGAGGCTGGCGGGTGCGAGATTGGCCTACGGGTGTGAGGCTGATGGGTGCTAGGCTTTCTTTTGCCAAGCTGATGGGTGCTAGGCTGGTCTTTACCAAACTGATGGATGCTAGGCTAGCCTTTGCCAAGCTGATGGGTGGTAGGCTAATTTTTGCCAAGCTGATGGATGTTAGACTGGCTTTTGCCCAGCTAATGGGTGCTAGGCTGGATTTTGCCAAGTTGATGGGTGCTAGACTCGCCTTTGCCAAGTTGATGGGTGCTAAGCTCGCCTTTTCCAAGCTGATAGGTGCTAGACTTGCCTTTACCAAGGTGATGGGTGCCAGGCTAAGCTTTGCCAAGCTGATGAGTGCTAGGCTGGCATCAACCTCGCGGCGCAAGACTAGCCTTGCGGCGGCAGCCCCTTTTTTTTAACTTGGATTTTGAATTCCTACTTGGACTCGGATTCGGACTTTGATTTTGGATTCGAACTTGGATTATTTTTATCATTCTACAATCATCTATAAAACTTAGATTGAATTTGATGTTGTTGTACAACCTTTATCAATTCTTACTGCTACTTCTTCTAATTTTTAGTAATCATAACTTTCGCGTTCGAATTTTGTTGGACCTGATCTTAATATTGTTACAAAGGTCGTTCAGAGCTCTATAGTTTTGTAGTGAATACATTCCTAAGATTCTCGTTGTCGGTTTATCAAATGAGTGTATATGTTGTATATGTCGTATGGCTCTATATCAACCTTTAGTTTGGTTATGCTCAAGTACGTGGACTGGATCTACATGAGTTTTGACATGATTTACCATATATGTAGGATTAAAAATCCTAACAATCTGTATCGTTCTCTTGGATTGCCCATCTTTTATTGGATGATATACACTCTTAAACTCTAATTGTGAAGCTCCTTCTAAAAGTACTACACAAAATGAGTATATCAGCCTCACATTATACTGATTAGAACATATAGCCTCACTGTCTTATGTATGTATTTCTCTACCAGTAGATTATTCCATATGAAATGAATGAAATATGCTATCTTGGTGAGACGGTCCGCAATCACCTATATCACATTGATGCCCCTATCACTATGCAGCAAGACAGTGACAAAATCCATAGTTATCTTTGTTGTTTGTTAACGTGAAAAAATAGAAAAATGTTGCTACAGCAAATTATGAAGCAAAGTATTTGCTACAGCAAGAACGAGGCAAAGAACCAAAATACTATATTTTTAAGGCAAAACATTACAATATTTAAAGTTTAAAAAAATAACAACCCACTAACAACATGATCCTAAACTTGCTCCACGATTACAGAGCATGAATAACAAAATAACTACTTCGTAAAAACAGGAACAAACTTTGACACAATCAACTCCACATTAGCAGTTTCTAAGCATGTCATCTAACACTCCACCTTGCTTTAGGAGCTGCAAACACCAAGTCTTGACCTCAGAAACTCGAACTTGCAGGCAGGCAATGGTTTGGTTAAAATGTCTGCAACTTGACCTTCTGTTTTGCAGTAGACAAGAATCACATCACCATGTTTCTGTACTTCTCTTAGGAAGAATAACTTGATGTTAAAATGCTTAGTCTTTCCATGAAACACGGGATTATGAGAGATAGCAATAGCAGCTTGGTTGTCAACAAGAATCTCCGTGCTTTTCTTCTGCTCCAGATCAAAATCAGCTAGAATTTTTTTTAGCCATAAAGCTTGATTAACAGTGGCTGCTACAGCAACAAACTCTGCCTCAGAGTGGACTGAGCTACAATTTCTTGCTTCTTCGAGCTCCACGAGAAAACACCAGAACCAAGAGTAAAACAGTAGCCTGAAGTGCTTCTCATATCATCAATAGAACCTCCCCAGTCACTGTCAGAGAAACCAACCAGCTTGAACTCCTTGCTCCTTGTGAACTTAACACCAAAATCACTTGTGCCTTTAACATATCGAATCACTCTCTTGATAGCCTTGAGATGTAATTCACTTGCACAGTGCATAAACCAAGACAAAATACTTACAGCATTCAAGATATCAGGCCCTGTTGCTGTGAGATACATCAAGCAACCAATTAAACTCCTGCAATATCCTTCATCAACTTTGTTTGCACCATCTTCTTTGCACAGCTTCTCCTTTTGGTTCATAGGAGTGCTTACTTCCTTGCATCCTTCAAGCTTAAACTTCTTCAAGATCTCCTTAGCATACTTCTTCTGGCAAATGAAGATTTCATGCTCATCTTGCTTAATCTCCATTCCAAGAAAAAATGTCATCAAGCCGAGATCTGTCATCTCAAAAACCTCCTTCATCTCTTGCTTAAATTTCTCCACAAGACTTGTGTTATTTCCTGTTACAAGCAGATCATCCATATACAGTGAAACAATGCGAAGGTCAGTACCATTATGCTTGATATACAAGGTTGATTCGGATAAGCTTTTTGCAAACCCCAAATTCAACAGGTGATCATCAATTCTGCTATACCAAGCTCTTAGAGCTTGCTTCAAACCATAAAGAGCCTTCTTAAGAAGAAAAACTTTATCTTCTTCTCCTTCCTTCACAAAGTCTTCAGGTTGCTCAACATAAATTTCCTCCTGTAGAAAACCATTTAGAAACGCTGACTTAACATCTAACTGGTAAACTTTCCAATTCTTTTGTGCTGAGACAGCAAGTAGAAGTCTGATGGTGTCAAGCCTGGCTACTGGTGCAAAGGTGTCAGAGTAGTCTACTCCGAATATTTGAGCATAACCTTTGACCACAAGCCTAGCTTTATGCTTGTTGATTGAGCCATCAGCGTTTCTAAACACCCACTTGACTCCAATTACGTTCCTGTCTTGAGGTCTGTCCACAAGAATCCAAGTCTTGTTCTTCTCTATCATTGACAGCTCCTCCTTCATTGCTCCCAACTTGGATTTTTCTTGGCTTCTTCAAAATCTGCTGGTTCACAAATAGCAATGTTGCACCTTTCATAAATATCAGAGATTGATCTAGTACCTCTTATAGGAGCATCATCTACCAATTCATTCTGCCAGTCCTCCTCTTCTTCGGTTGTTGAAGCAGGAAACTTAAGCTGCAGGTCTGCCACGGTTTGACTCTTCTTCTTGGTTTCATCCCAGTTCCACTCTTCATCTTCCACGAAGTGAACATCCCAGCTAACAACAATATTTCCAGTTTGTGGCTGGAAAATTTTATAGGCTTTGCTAACAGTGCTATAGCCTATAAAAATGCCTGGTGATGCCCTCCTATCAAGCTTGTCACGTTTGCTCTGTGGAACATGAGTGAAACACAAACAGCCAAGCACTTTAAGAAATTTCAGAGATGGTTTGTAACCATACCACGCCTCAAATGGTGTTTGATCCCTCACAGCCTTTGTGGGAAGCCTGTTTTGAAGAAAAACAGCCATATTTGCAGCCTCTGCCCAAAACTTCTTTGGCAAATTCTTCTCATGCAGCATGCATCTTGACATCTCCATGATATATCTATTTCTTCTCTCACTGACTCCATTTTGCTGAGGCGTGTAAGGGGCTGTAAGCTGATGCTCTATGCCTGCATCTTCACAAAATTTGTCAAATTTTGCCGAAGTGTACTCCTTCCCATTGTCTGATCTCACAGTCTGAATTTTGCAGCCACTTTCATTCTCAACTCTTGCCTTGAACTTCCAAAAGGCTTGAGCTACTTCTGATTTGTACTTCAAGAAAAAAATCCAGCACATTCTAGTGAAATCATCAATGAATGCAATATAATAAAGACTAACTTTCAAAGAAGGTGTTCTTTGAGGACCAGAGAAATCGGTATGAATAAGCTGCAATTTCTGAGTTGCTCTCCATGACACCTTAGGAAATGGCTTTCTGTTCTGCTTCCCAAATAGACACGCTTTGCAGCTTGAGATTGCATTACTAAGCTCAGGAACATCAAGTGCCAACTCCTTTTCTCTTAGTTGCAGCAACCCTTGATGATGATAGTGTCCGACTCTCTTGTGCCAAATCTGTGTGACATCTTCTTTGAGAGAAAAGCAAATTGCTCCTCCTCTAAAGGATTGAGTGAAAAACTCTTTCCTTTCATTTTTACTTTGAAGATACCTTGATTAGCTGCATCCCTAATCAAGCAATATTCATCTTCAAAAGTAACTTTAAAGCCTTTTTCAATAAGTTGACCCACACTCAACAGATTTTGGTCAATGTCAGGAACAAAGAGAACATCCTGTATACAGCTTGCAATCGCAACAGTTCCCTTTCCTTTGACAGATATGTAATCACCATTGCCAATTCTGACTTTGGTGATATTAGTTGGCTTCAAATCTCTGAACAACTCCTTGTCATGAGTCATATGGTTGGTGCAGCCACTGTCAATCAGCCAGCTTTCATTTGATTCACTGCTCACGAAGCATGTAGCCACAAACAGTTGATCCTCCTCCTCCTGATCAGCAATCTTAGCCTCTTCACCTTGCTGTTGATTCTTGCTCCTGCAAATTACAGCTTCATGCCCCATTTGATTGCATTTGGTGCACTTGGCGTCTGGTCTTCTCTAGCATTTGAAAGGAGGATGTCCTTTTCTATTGCAATGTTGACATGGAGGGTAGGATCCCTTCTTGTTTCCGGCTTTGTTGTTGTTGGTTGCAGACTCACCGGTTGGTCCTTGATTCTTGAACTTCTTCTTCCTGTTGTTTCTTGCGTTCTCCTGATGCTTGACTGGTAAAGCTCCCTCGACAACTCCTTCTTGCCTCATAGTCCTTCTTTGCTCCTGTGCTTGCAGTGCATTGAGAAGTTCTGTAAGTGTAAGCTGTGACAAATCCTTAGTATTTTCTAAGGCTGAAATGGATGCCTCAAATCTCTCAGGCACTGTTACAAGAATTTTTTCAACAATTCTTAAGTCCTTGAATTCAGAACCAAGTAGTCTAATACGGTTTGCAATATCAAGCAACCTATCAGAGTACTCTTTGATGGATTATGTTTGCTTCATCTTCTGCAACTCAAATTCTCGAATGAAGTTCAGAACTCGCATTCCTTTGATTCTTTCATTTCCCTCATATTCTTTCTTGAGATAATCCCATATCTCCTTTGCTGACTTCAAAGCCATGATACGGGTGAAAATGGTGGATGAAACTGCAGCAAACAAACAGGCCTTTGCCTTTGATTTCTTTGTCCTCTTCTCCTTCTGCACTTTGATCTGTGCAATGGTGGGATTGTTCGGAAGAGCAGGAACTTCATAGTCTTCTTCCACTGCTTCCCAAAGATCCAAGGCCTCCAGATATGTCTCCATGCGTACTGCCCACATCTGGTAGTTGTCCCCATCGAACATCGGTGGAGCAATGGAGGAAAAACTAGAACTTGCTTCAGCTTCCATGACTCTTCAAACTCACACACAGGTCCCTTAAGAAAATAGCTCTGATACCAATTGTTGTTTGTTAACGTGAAAAAAATAGAAAAATGTTGCTACAGCAAAGATGAAGCAAAATATTAGCTACAGCAAGAACGAGACAAAGAACCAAAATACTATATTTTTAAGGCAAAACATTACAATATTTAAAGTTTAAAAAAATAACAACCCACTAACAACATGATCCTAAACTTGCTCCACGATTACAGAGCATGAATGACAAAATAACTACTTCCTAAAAACAGGAACAAACTTTGACACAATCAACTCCACATTAACAGCTTCTAAGCAGGTCATCTAACAATCTTCTCCCATTTCCACTCAAATATGGATATTGGTCAGAGCAATTTGGGTATTCTTTGATATTCAGCCTTCACCCACTAAAACAACGCCGCTTGGACACATATTAGTTAGGCAATTTTACTCTTTATACCATACCACCAAAAGTGTTGCTTCAAATCATTTAACATCTTTATCCCAATGCACCGAGAATGCCAAACTATGAGCTTATGCAAGAACTTCTTGCCAAACTTGTCCACTAGTACACAAATCATGCCAGCCGCAAGCGAATGATCTGCACCAATGTACATACCAGTGCATTGTCTAGGTTCGACCTCTCTTCCGAATTTTTGCGACTTAAAGTCATCCTTCTGTGTGCTGCCTTAATCCTCTCCATCAATGAGGTGCAATTGGATAGTTATCATCTGTCCCACTATATCAAGTGCAACTACCTCTAAGCCCAGTTGTCTTATCTCTTCATTCTACTCCCTCTAAGCCCAGTTGTCTTATCTCTTCATTCTACTCCTATTGAGTGAGAAACATCATCGTCGGCCTCCTCCTTAAGAAATCAAAACTACATAACTTTATTGCAAGTCAATGTCATAGTCAGCCATCAGCCCAAACCATCTCATATATCTCATATTGAGCTCCTTCTATATGAAAATGTACTTCAAACTCTTGTGGTCGGTATAAATCTCTACTCTATCACCCAACAGATAATGCCTTCAAATCTTTAAGGCAAAAATGACCATAACAAGTTCTATGTCATAAATAGGACAATTCTTCTAGTGATGCTTCAGCTGTCGAGATACATAAATAATCATCCGACCATGTCACATCAAAACACATTCTAAACCACTTCCAGACACGGGATTGAAGATAAACCATCCCACCGGATTCATCTAGTATTGTCAAAATCAAAGCGTCACTAAGTCAATGCTTAAATTCTTTGAAAGCTGCATTACTGTCTTCTGACCAAACATACTCCACGTCCTTCTTCAACAATCTTGTCAAAAGTCTAGCAATCTTCAAAAATTCTGCGCAAACATTCAATACTAGCGGTCCAATTTTCAATAACAGCCGTCCAATTCGAGGACTTTCGTAGTAGGCCAATCTTGTGCTATTGTGAGGATCGATTGAGATTCTCTCTCCAAGATGATATGTCCCAGAAAAGATACACTCTTCAGCTAGATTTAGTACTTGCTAAGCCTACCGTAAAGCTTCTTCTTTCTCATAATTTCCAGCATTATTAACATGTGCTCCAGTATTGTTTTCAAGTGATCCGCATGCTCTCCTTCACTCTTCGAATACACAAGTATAACTTCACTGAACACCACCACAAACTAATCCAACAGTAAGGAGAAAAATAGTCTTCATAACAGCAGGCGCATTCGTTACGTTGCTGAGAACTTGTAATAACCATACATGTTCCGAAAGCCGTCTTAAGATGAGATTTAATTCAGTAGATGGCAGAATCAAAGTGATTTTGGGGCATTATGATACACTAATTAACAACCTAAACTACTTTTAGTGAATAATTAAGTAAAAAGCAAACCGTGAAGTCTTTCATGCACAAATTTGAAGCTAGGGCATAATATGTTCTACAGTTGGCTATGCTGGAAAACAACAGAGATCAGGATTTATGATCACAATAAACATCTCAAGAATTTCTCTGCATAACAAATTACAATACCAAAATCCCAAGCACGTGTCCAAAGCAGTAGCAACAAATGTTCATTGTTGAAATCAAATTTTCAATTATTCAACTATCAAAATAACAGTAATTATGTCAAGAACAGACCTATAACCATTATCGACATGTAATTATGAAAATTTCACATACCTAGTGGCCTATACCAATAGACTACACACCTGCACGATATAATTGGTTATTGAAACAAATTGACTTTATTACACATATACAACAAAGATATATCCTCACTACTTCATAATGCTTCAGCCTTTTTCCTAGCCAAGAACATCACAAGCCAAGGAAAGAATGACTTGTTCTTCCTCCTCCTCCTCCCCTTCAGCTCTGGCGCATTGCTGTCTGCCTTATTCTCCGTTGTGTATACCTTTGAATTAGGTCCAGGATGAACAGTATCAGCATTAACGAAACTCTTTGGCTGGCTCTCAAAACTCCTAGCTGGGCTCCTCGGAGGCATAGCACCAGGTTGAGCAGCATTGCTAGCTCTCCTCCTCTGTTCATGCTCGGCTCTCCAGGTCCGTAATTCCTGTTCCACACCCAATTTCCCTTCCTTAGCCTTCTCGGCCTTCTTGAGTGCAACTCTCAATGCTTCCTTCTTCTCATTCATTTCTTTATAAGCCTCCTCCAGCCTCTCTAAAGTTTTCAATTCAGACTCCTTCGCCACTTCAATTTGAGAAATGGCGGCAGTGACCCTCTCATTTGACAGCTCCTCGGCCTCATGGGCTCTCTTGCTGAGAGTGTAATACTCCTCCAGTGGAAGGGTTACTCCACCACTCAGCTCCTCACCCTCGCTCTCCTGCAAAGCTTTTACTGCTAAAAGAGCCAGCCTCTCTGAGGCTTTGGCTGCCTCGATCTCCTTCAAAGTTGCTTGCAATCTTATCTCTGTCGTACTTACCATTGCCTTGGCTAGCTCAGCATCTTCCTTTGCCTTCCTTAGCTCATCCCGTGCTGACTGAGCATCAGCTTTGGCTAGGTCAGCCTCCTGAGCTGCTTGCTGCAGCAGCTTTGGAAGTTCAACCATCTTCTCTCGGGCTTCCTTTTCATTCATTAAAGCATGTTTTATTTCTTCTTTTGTTCTTTCAATCTCAGCTTCAACAGCTGATACGGCTATAGATGCCATTCCTTCCCTCTGTCTCATGTTAGCAAGGCCTGCTTTCTCTCTCTCAAGCTCAGACTTGAGTGACGATTCTGCAGCTCTTAGTATATTGATTTCATTTTTAGTCTTCTCAATAGTTGTCTTTACTTCCTCAAGCTCCTTTTGGGCCTTCTGCAGATCCGTCTCTTTCACATCACCAGTCCCAGATTCTTGGTTTAGTTTAGATTCCA
The DNA here is from genome assembly GCA_036321105.1 of Dracaena cambodiana. Classification (NCBI taxonomy): domain Eukaryota; kingdom Viridiplantae; phylum Streptophyta; class Magnoliopsida; order Asparagales; family Asparagaceae; genus Dracaena; species Dracaena cambodiana. The sequence continues at coordinate 26,739,437 of JAYEPQ010000005.1, read as the reverse complement.
TGTAAGCGGCTAACTCAGAGTTGAGGCCAAGTAACAGAGCAGACGCCTCGTCAAATTTCTCCTTCAGATCCTTTGTAGATAAGAGCTGTTCATTGAGTTTGCGGAGCTCCTCTTCAGCTTGCTTTAATTCTTTCTCCCAACTGAGATAGTCCTGATCTCTTGCTAAGGCTGCGCCAATGCGATGCTCCTCTGCTTCAAGATGTGCAGCATGGGCAGATTCTAGAGCCTCCTTTGCCGCAATGAGCTCCAGGGTCAAGTCTTCAACTGTCTTTTCAATCTCCTTGCTTGCTAAAACAGCCTCTTCAGCTTTTTTCATTGCAGTATCTCTGTCACCAAGTAAGGACGCATAGTCCCTCTGAAGCTCTTCTAGTTCCTTCTTCACAGCTTTTAGTTCGACAACGGCTGCTTCATACCTTGCCCTGGCAACCTCAATCTGTGCCTTGGCAGCAACGCTGGCTTCATCAGCTATCCCTTGCTCCATTTCTTTGGCTCGGAGTTGAACAAGTTCCGAATCTTGTTTTGCCTGGGCCTCTTCAGTCTGAGCTTTCTCCAGCTTCAAATTCAGCTCTTCTACAAGTCTCCTCATGCTAACCAGCTCCTCCAATACTTGTGTTTTAGCATCTTCAGCAGCTTCTGATTGCTTCTTGTAATTTGGAATTTCTTCTTGTACCTCCTTGAGTTCAAGTTGGATTTGTTTACGTCTCTGCCCACGGAGAAATAAGTAAGGAACTTTCCAACCACAGTAATTAGTATTGATATTATTACCATCCAAGTATTTACCCATCAAAATATGAGCGCAGAGTCTGCTTTCAGTTGAGCAGGCTTAAGTGAAAGAACTGATCAAGTTCTAAATGTCACTTGTCGACATAAAAGTCAACCTCAATGGATCAGAACCATGTTCCTAACGGTGTCAGCCATTGAAAGAAGACTTGTCACTAAGGTTGAGACTAGGCAGATCCAAGGATCAACTTTAGACCATCCTACTGAAAAATTTGAATTAGAAAATGAAATTTTTATTTTTAATTCAAATTTTTTAAATGGGCGGGGCCAAGGACTGGCCCTTGGACCGACCCATTCTCATCCTTATGTAACAGAATTGTCACGGGGTTACAAAGGAAAAGCATCATCTGGACTTTGACCATAATAAAGAAAAAGAACTTTGAAGAGAGATGGGAGGTGCTAGATGACAAGGCAGCAATGCTAGATGTAACCTATTAGGTAATTGTATTTATCACCTTTAATAGGTAATGAATGGGGGGTCACAATACTTAACTGAAGTTCAAAGTTATAAATGGCTCTACAAACACAAAAAAGAAAGAAAAAAAAGAAAACACCCGCATCCAAAAAATTGGGGGAAAAAGAAGAGGGTATAGGCTGAGGAGACAAGTCAAATGCCTATTTAAGGTTAAAGAAGAAAGTGAACAAAAATAGGGAACCAGAGACATCTAGTCTTGGTTGGCATGTGTAACAGCGCAAGTATCAACAAATAAAGATTCAGGGCTATCTTGTACTACAAAAAAAAAAAAAAAAACCCTTCCTTTCTTATTCCACATAAAGGTTTTTTCTTAAAGACCCACAAAGGACAAGGTATTTTCTTAAAGATTTTAGTAAGTACTCCCAAATCTTTGAACCTAAAAAAGGTCATAAAAGCAACTCGATACCAAAAATAATTAAACATATGCATAACATATATGCCCATTACCTCTAAGGCCTGTGCTCTGTGAGCTTTCCAATCAACTATTCCTCCAAACCATGAAACAGCCTCCCTAACAGATTCAAAAGGAGCTGTAGTGTCTACAAGGCCACTGTATTCAATTTCTTGCTTCGCATGCCCAGAAGAATTAGCAGGCTCTGTTGTAGTCTCATTCTGATTATTTCCAACATGCACTTGCTGGTCATTAAGCTCAGATGCTGGTCTTTCTTCATTCTTCTGAATTTCTTTCAACACAGTACATTCAAGATTACCCGGAACCTCGACATGTGCTTTTGATTTCCCTCCATCAAGTTGATGAGGTCGTGGACTACTGTTGGCTTCAGATGTCAAAGGTGGGGAAGTCTCAGCACCTATACTGGTCCCAATTGAACCCACTGGAGAGTTCACCTGTGACAAATGAGCAGGTGGACTCCCATTAACCTCCGGAGATGTGGTTGTGGAATTAGAAGCGGTCTCTGACACATACGAAATAGGTGCTTCCAGCGATGGATGATGAAATGGGTTGCCATGAGCTTCTGATGAAAAGGTCATGCAATTTGCAGCAGCGGTGCCCATTTCTTTGGAAATATCTGGTAAAATAGGCAATGTCTGGCTCGAGGATGTACCAGCTACTGATTTATTTTCAGATGGTAAATTTGTGGAATCCTCAGAAATGGTTCCCAATATATTTGAACTAGCGACAATTCTGCTTTGATCCATTAATTGATCAGGTGATGGAATATTGCAACCTTCAGACGGTGAAGTTGTGGGGTTCACAGCGACAGCCTCTTGCTCATTTAAAGAATCCGAAGAAATTGATGTTTGTTGGACTAGGGTTGTGCAGTCCTCAATTGATGTCTCCAACGACGTAGGTATTTTCCGGTCTGATGAGGCATACACAACTTTTTCTTCCGAGACTGCAGGAGGAGGAGGATTTGGGTTACTGGGAAACAAATCTAGCGAAGAAGTAGTTTCAAAAGATTCCTCAACTGGTAGATCTTCTTTGGCGTCTTTGAACTCATCCATTTTACAAATAAAATTTCCTGCCGCAGATTCAGTTATACAAGTTGTGAGTCAGCAGATAAATCGACAGTTCAAGAAGCCAATAATCAAAATATGTTACAAAAATATAGCAACATATTAATTATCTATAATTCATAGTCTAATATTTCAGGGACAAAATTATATGGAATAGTAAAGACTTCTAATATTTCACATGCATATCAAACAAACCCAATGCACTCTTCTCCAATCTCAAGGCATAGTAGTCACTTACCTCTTCCAAAAGTGAAAACAATGCCATGTACAAAATATGAAGAATAATCCCATATTTCCTCTCCATGGTAAATGAATTAGAATCAATGATTAGGAGACATGTCTATTTAAGAAATTTTCAAGAGTGAAACACGTCTGTCGGTCTTTTAGATGAGCTCCTTTATGTCCATTAAAAATATACCAAATATGGGAAATGAAATTTCGTAGCGTAAAAAAAATGAGCATTACACCTCAAATAGGAGGGAAAGAAAGAAGAACCTGACTTTTTTTATTTTTTTTATTGCATATCCATCTAGTAATAAGTTCTTCTATGTGGTGATATATTTCAAGATCATTGTCTCATGTTCTTTTGCATCTTCCCCTCTGTTTATACTCACTCAAGCTTCAGGACCTCTCTCTCTTCCTCTCTTTACAAAGAAAGAGATAAGGATACGACATCCCATGCTAAGACTTCATAAATTAATCAAACTAAAATGCTTTCCATGCTTTTAATTATAAATAACTATCATATGATAATAATTATAACAAACATGTACATATACAATATATATCAATAGTCATCTCCCCCATTCTCGGGTTTTCTAGTTTGCAATATCAAACACCTTGTGTTAATTTATGTATCCATGTCCCTAGTTTGTGCCTACAAATCATAGATTATCTATCATACAATATATATCAATAGTCATCTCCCCCATTCTCGAGTTTTCTAGTTTGCAATATCAAACACCTTGTGTTAATTTATGTATCCATGTCCCTATTCTGTGCCCACAAATCATAGATTAATATCATTGCAGAAAGAGGCAGACATCCTTCTTACCAAGAATTGATATACTTGAATTGACAAAAGTTAGCAGCAGCTCAAAATGTTTGAACTCATTATCAATGAACCCATGTTGCAACCCAAACACTGAACTATCAGCGAAGCCAAAATAACCAACCAAATCCGCAATTTAGATGGGTTCGGTTCAGTATGTCAAGTACTTCAGTTGGTGTCTAGTTTGATTGTTGTTGACCTGACTGGACCAGACTAATTTAACTATTAAGTATTTACAAATAAATACAAAGGCACGACCAGTCTCCCAACTCTTGGATTCTCTATCCGAACTACTAAACAGTGTTTCAGATCTTGGCTGGTATCCCAATATATCTGCCAAGATATTGAAATTTGTCCCATAATGAGATGGTTTGGTATCGTGTTTTCAGTCTAGGAGTGTATATATTGCCACGCAGCCGATATATTGCCCGAGAAAATGAGATAACAATCTCAGAATGGGTTTTTTTAGCTTTCTCCCTGGTCAATACCTGTTAGTCAGATTCAATCGGTTCCGAACCTGATAGTATATATTCTAATTGATGCCCACTTCTTAGCCTTATTCACTCTCTAGAGTAGTCTATAGCAATGAGATCTCTAGCTGCGCGATCTCCGATCCATCAATCGAGCCCAAAAAGAACACCACTCTCTCACTCACCGTCAATCTCCTCTCGCTTTGAGGCCAGAAGAACTCTCCCTCTTGCCGTTGATCTCTTGATTTAACTCTCATGCTAACGCTCTCCTCCCAGGTTTCAGCATTCACGGCAACAATCTCCTCTCTCTCAACTCGTGAGCTTTGATAGCACATGAAGAATGGATACGGACATGGAACAAACACAACATAATACAGACCGGAGACATGACATTCTAAAAAGTATAACATGATTATATGACATAAATATGTCTGTATTTATGTATGTGATATATAACATGCACATCAAAACTCAATCACCAACACATGTTTTATTTGAAATAGAATGAAAAGAAAAAAAATCTCAATGTTTAAAACATAGATTCTAATGATATAACTATATTAAAAAAGAATCTAAATTCATTCCAATTGACCAATCCTTTAGATGAAATATTTGAAGCCTCTATATTTACATGACATTTAGAGTCTATTAGCTTAGTATTCTTTTTATGTCAAAAGAATTCTTTTCATGTTAAAAAAATTATCTTTTTAACTCCGCCAGTGTTGTGCTTAAATATTTATCCTTTCACTGTCTATTCCAAGCCATGATAAAGGAGGGTTGCAGTAGGTCTATAACAGCCAGCATAAAATATTGTCACATACTATGATATGAGCCAAAATATAAGGGTTGCTAGGTCATCACGCAGAAGCGACGTGCCACATCGACGCCCGGATGTAGTATCAAATGTAAGAGAATTCTCACATCTTAATGAGTGGGTAGAGATAAAGAAATTAACGCATGAATATAGGATTCGATTGGCATCATGGAACATACATTCTCTTACAGGTAAATTGGCAAAATTAGTTGATATTATGATTAGAAGAAGGTTTAATATTTTTTGCGTACAGGAGACTAAGTGGGTAGGTGAGAAAGCCTAAAATCATAGAGCCTTGAATTATAAATTTTGGTATACGGACAGAGATAAAAATCGTAATAGGATAGGTGTGATCATAGATAAAAAATTACTTGGGGATATAGTAAAAGTTAGGAGAAAGAGTGATAGAATTTTATTAGTTAAACTTATTTTAAATAGAGAGATTCTTAATGACATTAGTGTCTATACACCACAAATAGGACTTGATGAATCTAGTAAACATCAATTTTGGAAGGATCTAGAAGAGATAGTACAAAAAATACCCGCTAGAGAAAAACTATTTATTGATGGTAATCCCCATGAGTATATAGGAACTAGTCGTAATGGGTTTTAAAGTATATATGGAAGATTTGGTTTTGAAGAAATAAATAAAGCAGGTAACTTAATTCTAGATTTTCCATTGTCTTATGATTTGATTTTAGTAAATATTTGGTTTAAAAAAAGAGTTTCTCGCTTGATTATTTTTAAAAGTGAATCAAGTACAAACCAAATAAATTTCCTTTTTACTAGGAAGGTAGATAGTAGTTGCATCGATTGTAAGATAGTGTCAGGTGAGAGTACAATAACCCAACATACTCTTAGTTTTAAATATTCGGATTAGAAAGGCTTAGAAAAATTAAGTATAAGAATAATCCTAAGATTAAGTGGTGGCAATTAGAATATAATCAAAAAGTTTTTGTATATATAGTACAAGAAGTAGATTGGAAGGACTATGGTGATCATGATATAATATGGAACAAAAATAGGTAGCTGCATTAATATGATAGCTAAACATATATTTGGTAAGTCAAGGGGCGGTACTTCACCATGTAAGGATACATCATAGTGAAATGAAAAGATAAAAAATACTATTAAGATCAAGCGAAATCTTTATAAAGATTTAAAAAAGAACAATGAGAGAACAATTTTTGAGAGGTATAAACTAGCCAAGAATGAGGCTAAAAAAATTCTTCGGGATGTAAAAACTAAATTATAAAAACAAATATACAAGAAGTTGGAGAATAAAGAGACAAAAAATGTATATAGAATTACTCAAATATAAGAAAGAAGTCTAGAGACTTGTGTACTGTAGAGACTTGTGTACTGTAAAGTGTATTAAAGATACGGATCAGGAGGTTTTAGTTTGAGACAAAGAGATTAAAAAAATGAAAAGATTATTTTGATAGATTAATAATAGTAGTTTTACTCAAGATCTGGAAGACATTACTATTCAGTGTGAGCGTATGAATTGTAGCTTTAAAGGCATAATTAAAGAATCTGAAGCAAAAGAAACTTTGAAGAGGATAAAATTAAGAAAAATTGTTGGTCCAGATAAGATTCATATATAGGTATGGAGATACTCAGGAGAGATGGGTGTGAAGTGCCTGACAGATCTTTTTAATGAGATTTGGCAAATTAAGAAAATGCCAAATGAATGGAAAAAGAATATCCTAATACCTCTATATAAGAACAAAGGTAATCTTCAGAGTTGTTCTAACTATCGTGGAATAAAACTTATGTGTCACACTATGAAACTCTAGGAAATGATAATTTAACATAAATTGAGGCAGCATGTTAAAATATTAGAAAACCAGTTTGGGACGATTGACAACAGAAGTTATATTGACATAATTAAGAACATGTATGATAGAGTAGTGGACAATGTCAGCATATGTAGTGGTCTAACAAGTGATTTTTCTATCACAATTGGATTGTATCAAGAATCTGCATTGAGTCTATTCTTATTTATTATAGTAATGGATAAGTTTACTAGAGCTATTCAGGATGAGATACCTTGGTGTATGCTATTTACTGATAATATTGTCTTAATTGATAAGACAAGAGCAGTGGTGAATGTTAAGAGTTATGAATGCACACGATAGTAGGTTTAAAACAAAGTATATAAAATGTAAATTTAGTAAACAACGGACTACTGTACTGTAACACTGGATGGGCAAAAGATACAAATGAGCAATCAATTTAGCTATTTGGGCTCTATCATTTAGAATGATAGAGAGAGATCGATAGTGATAACCATAGGATATAAGCTGACTAGTTGAAATGTAGTGCAATGAGAGTTTTATGCAACCGTAATATTTCGTTAAGGCTGAAGTGAATTTTATAGAACTACTATAAGGCCAGTTTTATTATATGACACGAAATATTGGGCTATAAAAAAATGTCATTCATAAAAGATAAGTATAACAGATATGTAGATGCTTCTCTACATATGCGACAATACTAATAAAGATAAAGTGATAAATGAAAATATTCGTGCTCAACTAGGTGTAGCCCCCATCGATAAGAAGATACGAGAAAATCGCTTACGATGGCTTGGTAATGTGCAACGTAAACCTACAAATACACCATTTCGACGAGGAGAGTTTATCAACATAGGATAAGTTAAAGAGTGAAGGGATGATCAAAGAAAATATGGATGAAGGTGATACGAAAAGATATGGATTTTAGAGGTTTAAATGAGGAGATATTACTTGATAGGAATGAATGAAGAATGATTATCAATGTGATCGATCCAGCGTGATTCTCTTTTGATTCATGTAACCTACCCCAAATACTTGGGATAAAAGCCTTAGTTGTTGTTGTATGGCTCTATAACACTCAACATGTGATCATTACGGCTTTTTTAAAGCAAACACGGCCCCTACATGCAATGTCTATAAAATTTTGCTCTACATATACATTTTTTTGTTCTTAAAATACGACATGACTTTGATGTTTCTTAACATGTATCGAGCAAGTATTGCATAAGTTCAGTATCCAATACATACCTGACATGGATAAAACATTCACTTGATACGAATAAAACGCTACCTTGAAGTGTCAGTGCTTCATAGCCGAAAGTGACTCTCACTCGAGCTAAGATTTAGCGTCAATCGACAATGATGATCTCTCCCTCGAGCTCTAACTTTCAATGGCTTTCAGGTAAATTGTCACGCCCCGCTCCCAATATACGGTATACGAGTACGTGTAACAGGTACCGGCAACATATTCAATTTGAATATGCTAAAGCCTCAATAAATTTGCCACAATAATACTCAGTAATTACAATAGAAAAATTCAATAAAAGTTTGACTTTTCATTTATTGGAATGAAGTTTAGATACAATTGAAATAAAATATGATAAAATTAAACAAAATGAAGCAGGGAATCTCTAATCCGTTATGGAGCTTCAATATGATGTTTAATGTACACCAGATCCTGCGTCAGTTTTGGTGTGTCCATCGATAAATCTGGGCATGCACACCCAGGTCGTCAGATTGCGACCAAAATAAAATACGCAGAAAGAATATGAAATATAGCAGTTATGTCCAAACATAATAATAATACAAATTTTAGAAAATATGTAATAAAATGTCTGTAATAATGATGTTAATTGACTTAGGTTATCTTAATTTCATTTTAGTAAAGTCAACTCTATAACAGGAATATTTTTGTCTAAGATGTCATGTAATTGGAAAAGCTAACTGATGGGATACAACTGTTTCGATTGTTTCCTGTACAGACCCAGGAAATGGTCACAGAATTGTCCGGTACTGAGTCGGACCTGCCGTCAGGCAAACAGGAATTATAGTCAGGTATGATCCAGCAAATCATCACGCACCCATGGTGTGCGAAATATTCAGTTGTACAACTTAACAAGTTTACAGCCGAAACAGAGTATATTTCCATCATTCAGTTTCTCCCCCAACCCAGTGTCATTTAGGTATAGTGCAATATATTGATTATATCAGGTACAATATTTCAATTGGATTTTTTCTTAATTTGTTAACAACATGATTTATAGAATCCGTTTTATATTTTATTCAATAAATCACAATTGGTTATATCAAGGATTTACTGATTTGAGATATCATACAGATATCGACCAGGCCTGTGTATGAATGCTGGGAGGTTTTCCGTGCATTGCACGTTCCTTAATTAGAGAACCAGCATACAAAACTTTTCTAGACACCGATATAGAATGATATCACAAACAGTATGTTTCCATGATTATAGCTTTTTTCATGATTTATTAAAAACCTAACTACATGCTGTAATTTAACAAGTAATCATTTAATTTCTAACATCATAAAGAAATAACATATATGTCAATGATTGCACTTGTAATAACACATTTAGGCGGCTCTGGCGGTGGCTCCTGCGGTGGTATTGAAGATGGCTCGGGCGAGATGAGGGAGAGAGAGATTAGAATGTTAGAGAAAGATTTTTAGAATGAGTGAAATGTATTTTGATTTAGGGGTTTATATAGGATTGGATTTAGGAGTTACAGAATATGAAGGGTTTTGGGAGTTATAGAATTTAAAGAGTTTGAGGTGTTATGGAATTTTAAGAGTTTGAGGAGTTATGAAATTTGAAAAGTTTTAGATTAATTTGGAGAGTTTAGAATATGAAAGGTTTTAGTTTAATTAGGGAGTTTAATTTTGAGAATTAAAGATGGGAGTTTCATTATTGAAATAATGGAGAAGTGAAGAGTTTGGAGGTTAGAAAATGAAAAGTTTTAGAGGTTATAAAAGATGAAATGTCATATTTATTTGTATTTATTTATTTATTTATGTCTAATAAAAATTAAGGGTTATTACATTCTACCCCTCTTAAAATAATAATTTCGTCCTCGAAATTAAATAAACAAAGTAAGGAATTTTTTTTTTCTCTTATTATTAGGACAACTTCTTATTATTCTTATTGAGTTCAAACTTGATTTACAGATTAGGCGAATTTTTCTAAAATAGGAAGGGAATTGGAATTAATGGAATGTTATAGAAATTAATTTTAAAATAAGAATAGATATCGAAGAATGAATATTTAAATTTTATCTAGGATGTAAATCATTAGCGAGTAACGAATTTGGATATGAATCAAAATAAATTGGTCACTGATTAGGAACAATATACGAGATGTGAAAGAGTTAAATGAATGGAATCCAAAAATTTCGAAGAGTATTATTATATAAGTGTGGCAAAATTTTAATATAAGGATCCAAATCAATTCAAGTCACATGAACTGATTTGAGAAACCTGGGCTCTGATACCACTTAAATACCTGTCACGCCCCGCTCCCAATATACGGTATACGAGTACGTGTAACAGGTACCGGCAACATATTCAATTTGAATATGCTAAAGCCTCAATAAATTTGCCACAATAATACTCAGTAATTACAATAGAAAAATTCAATAAAAGTTTGACTTTTCATTTATTGGAATGAAGTTTAGATACAATTGAAATAAAATATGATAAAATTAAACAAAATGAAGCAGGGAATCTCTAATCCGTTATGGAGCTTCAATATGATGTTTAATGTACACCAGATCCTGCGTCAGTTTTGGTGTGTCCATCGATAAATCTGGGCATGCACACCCAGGTCGTCAGATTGCGACCAAAATAAAATACGCAGAAAGAATATGAAATATAGCAGTTATGTCCAAACATAATAATAATACAAATTTTAGAAAATATGTAATAAAATGTCTGTAATAATGATGTTAATTGACTTAGGTTATCTTAATTTCATTTTAGTAAAGTCAACTCTATAACAGGAATATTTTTGTCTAAGATGTCATGTAATTGGAAAAGCTAACTGATGGGATACAACTGTTTCGATTGTTTCCTGTACAGACCCAGGAAATGGTCACAGAATTGTCCGGTACTGAGTCGGACCTGCCGTCAGGCAAACAGGAATTATAGTCAGGTATGATCCAGCAAATCATCACGCACCCATGGTGTGCGAAATATTCAGTTGTACAACTTAACAAGTTTACAGCCGAAACAGAGTATATTTCCATCATTCAGTTTCTCCCCCAACCCAGTGTCATTTAGGTATAGTGCAATATATTGATTATATCAGGTACAATATTTCAATTGGATTTTTTCTTAATTTGTTAACAACATGATTTATAGAATCCGTTTTATATTTTATTCAATAAATCACAATTGGTTATATCAAGGATTTACTGATTTGAGATATCATACAGATATCGACCAGGCCTGTGTATGAATGCTGGGAGGTTTTCCGTGCATTGCACGTTCCTTAATTAGAGAACCAGCATACAAAACTTTTCTAGACACCGATATAGAATGATATCACAAACAGTATGTTTCCATGATTATAGCTTTTTTCATGATTTATTAAAAACCTAACTACATGCTGTAATTTAACAAGTAATCATTTAATTTCTAACATCATAAAGAAATAACATATATGTCAATGATTGCACTTGTAATAACACATTTAGGCGGCTCTGGCGGTGGCTCCTGCGGTGGTATTGAAGATGGCTCGGGCGAGATGAGGGAGAGAGAGATTAGAATGTTAGAGAAAGATTTTTAGAATGAGTGAAATGTATTTTGATTTAGGGGTTTATATAGGATTGGATTTAGGAGTTACAGAATATGAAGGGTTTTGGGAGTTATAGAATTTAAAGAGTTTGAGGTGTTATGGAATTTTAAGAGTTTGAGGAGTTATGAAATTTGAAAAGTTTTAGATTAATTTGGAGAGTTTAGAATATGAAAGGTTTTAGTTTAATTAGGGAGTTTAATTTTGAGAATTAAAGATGGGAGTTTCATTATTGAAATAATGGAGAAGTGAAGAGTTTGGAGGTTAGAAAATGAAAAGTTTTAGAGGTTATAAAAGATGAAATGTCATATTTATTTGTATTTATTTATTTATTTATGTCTAATAAAAATTAAGGGTTATTACATTCTACCCCTCTTAAAATAATAATTTCGTCCTCGAAATTAAATAAACAAAGTAAGGAATTTTTTTTTCTCTTATTATTAGGACAACTTCTTATTATTCTTATTGAGTTCAAACTTGATTTACAGATTAGGCGAATTTTTCTAAAATAGGAAGGGAATTGGAATTAATGGAATGTTATAGAAATTAATTTTAAAATAAGAATAGATATCGAAGAATGAATATTTAAATTTTATCTAGGATGTAAATCATTAGCGAGTAACGAATTTGGATATGAATCAAAATAAATTGGTCACTGATTAGGAACAATATACGAGATGTGAAAGAGTTAAATGAATGGAATCCAAAAATTTCGAAGAGTATTATTATATAAGTGTGGCAAAATTTTAATATAAGGATCCAAATCAATTCAAGTCACATGAACTGATTTGAGAAACCTGGGCTCTGATACCACTTAAATACCTGTCACGCCCCGCTCCCAATATACGGTATACGAGTACGTGTAACAGGTACCGGCAACATATTCAATTTGAATATGCTAAAGCCTCAATAAATTTGCCACAATAATACTCAGTAATTACAATAGAAAAATTCAATAAAAGTTTGACTTTTCATTTATTGGAATGAAGTTTAGATACAATTGAAATAAAATATGATAAAATTAAACAAAATGAAGCAGGGAATCTCTAATCCGTTATGGAGCTTCAATATGATGTTTAATGTACACCAGATCCTGCGTCAGTTTTGGTGTGTCCATCGATAAATCTGGGCATGCACACCCAGGTCGTCAGATTGCGACCAAAATAAAATACGCAGAAAGAATATGAAATATAGCAGTTATGTCCAAACATAATAATAATACAAATTTTAGAAAATATGTAATAAAATGTCTGTAATAATGATGTTAATTGACTTAGGTTATCTTAATTTCATTTTAGTAAAGTCAACTCTATAACAGGAATATTTTTGTCTAAGATGTCATGTAATTGGAAAAGCTAACTGATGGGATACAACTGTTTCGATTGTTTCCTGTACAGACCCAGGAAATGGTCACAGAATTGTCCGGTGCTGAGTCGGACCTGCCGTCAGGCAAACAGGAATTATAGTCAGGTATGATCCAGCAAATCATCACGCACCCATGGTGTGCGAAATATTCAGTTGTACAACTTAACAAGTTTACAGCCGAAACAGAGTATATTTCCATCATTCAGTTTCTCCCCCAACCCAGTGTCATTTAGGTATAGTGCAATATATTGATTATATCAGGTACAATATTTCAATTGGATTTTTTCTTAATTTGTTAACAACATGATTTATAGAATCCGTTTTATATTTTATTCAATAAATCACAATTGGTTATATCAAGGATTTACTGATTTGAGATATCATACAGATATCGACCAGGCCTGTGTATGAATGCTGGGAGGTTTTCCGTGCATTGCACGTTCCTTAATTAGAGAACCAGCATACAAAACTTTTCTAGACACCGATATAGAATGATATCACAAACAGTATGTTTCCATGATTATAGCTTTTTTCATGATTTATTAAAAACCTAACTACATGCTGTAATTTAACAAGTAATCATTTAATTTCTAACATCATAAAGAAATAACATATATGTCAATGATTGCACTTGTAATAACACATTTAGTTTCTACAAATTAAATTCTAACAATATAAAGAAATAGTATTTGTAATCACAAATTTAGATGATATAATTGAAGTAATATTTTTATAAGAAAAATTAGCATGTTTAGTGAGTCTAAAAAGAACTTACCTGGATTTTGTTTCCCGATGTCGCTCAATGGAGTAATCCTTCTCCGGTGAAGTGGCGGCGGCTCTGGCGGTGGCTCCTGCGGTGGTATTGAAGATGGCTCGGGCGAGATGAGGGAGAGAGAGATTAGAATGTTAGAGAAAGATTTTTAGAATGAGTGAAATGTATTTTGATTTAGGGGTTTATATAGGATTGGATTTAGGAGTTACAGAATATGAAGGGTTTTGGGAGTTATAGAATTTAAAGAGTTTGAGGTGTTATGGAATTTTAAGAGTTTGAGGAGTTATGAAATTTGAAAAGTTTTAGATTAATTTGGAGAGTTTAGAATATGAAAGGTTTTAGTTTAATTAGGGAGTTTAATTTTGAGAATTAAAGATGGGAGTTTCATTATTGAAATAATGGAGAAGTGAAGAGTTTGGAGGTTAGAAAATGAAAAGTTTTAGAGGTTATAAAAGATGAAATGTCATATTTATTTGTATTTATTTATTTATTTATGTCTAATAAAAATTAAGGGTTATTATATAAATATTTCAACCTAACTTTTGGTATTGTTGGTGTATGTTCAATAAAAAATTGATTTGATGAATGTCAAACACCTACTTTAGTAACTTAGTATGACAAATTTTGTGGAGTTTTTTGTAGGTTTGATGAATGTGCAAAAGAATGAAGCAAGACGATGAACTAATCAATGAGATGTTGCTGCTGCAACTGAGTATTTTTGACACAGATACACCTTGAATCAATTGATGAAATCTATTACAAAATTATAGAGCTCTTAATTATCTTCAAAATGGTGCCAAGCTTAATCAGAGTTTGAATGCGAAAGTTCTCAAACTTCTAGTAAAGTGTTGCAAGTCTGAAAAAACCAGCTAGTGGTCGTGCCATGTAGCTGGGAAACAAATTCCACCTGAGAGTATCTACCGGCGCATCTACCGCTAGAGCTACTAGTAGCTAGGTTATAGATCATAACAGAGCAAGTTTTTAAAGCAGTTTTTTATTCCTTTTGAGATTGGTCGAAAAGATCCAGAACATAGAGGGATACTTTGATAATGTGAATTAAGATTGGATGGTCAAGATACACCTATTGCTTCTATGGCTGATATTGTTTGAGGAAACAAATTTCAATCATAAAAGAATAAATTCCTAGATTTGCAAGAAGTTATTAGCAATTAAAAAAATGTAACCTTTGTGAGAAGAATTTTTTAGGAGCTTATTGAAGAAAAAGAAGTCCTTGAAGACCGTTTACAAGCATCTTCTTCATCATCTAGAGCATCTCTGCACTTCAACACCAATTTATATCTTTATAAAGTGCTACGACATATGAACTACATCTTCATCACCATCTTCAATGATCGTCAATCATCATCTCTCAAAGGCGGCTAAAACAAGGGCTGTAACATCTTCACAATTTAGTGTTTAATTGATATGTCAATGCTTCTTATAGAACAACTCTTTTCCAAGAGAATTCTTAATGGATGCAAGAATTCTTAGAGCAGATTTCCAGTGAACATCCCTCGACTTGCATAAATTGATTCAGTAAACCAACAAAAAAAATCTCGAACCTAGTAAATGTGAGATAAGTTTTCTAACCATCATCCTCCTATAGTACTTGACATTCTTATACACTGCACTATTTTCACTCCAGAAGACCACATATGACTCCATTGGAGTACTAGCGCGCTTGCACCTAAATAAACCAATCTTTTCCAAGAGATCTAGCATATAATTTCTTTGAGAAGAAAGTCATCCATGTTTCTGATACGTAACTTCAATTCCAAGAAAATAATTTGGCTTTTCCATGTCTTTGGTCACTATGTGTTACTTGAGATAGTCCTTTATCTCTGTCAAGGCTCATGTATCACTCCCAGTGAATAGAATATAATCCACATACATACACAGCAAGAACAGTGATACAGGTAGTACGCTAGACAAACACATAGTAATCATAGTAACATTTCTAGACATCTCTGAAAGCTAACACTAGTGACTACCAGAACACCAGTGATTACGATAGAGAACTTCTCAATTCAGACTCAAGGGCACTTCTGAAGTTCATAAATCGCTTTCTTAAGTTTGCATACTACATTCTCCTCCTAAGCAATATACATCGAAGGTTGCTCCATATAAACCTCGTGCACATCACCATATAGGATGATGTTTTAAACATCCAACAGGAACATAAGCCAATCCAGATTGACAGCAAGAGAGGAGAATGTATATGGAGTTGAGACAAGCCACAAGAGTCAAAATAATGTATCATATGTTTGAGAAAAACATTTTGCAATAATACGAGCTTTATATTTGCCTAAAAAACCATCAATTTCAATTTCAGTTACAGCTAGCGACAACCAACAATGGAAGCACATGGTGGAGCATCATAGTCTGCTATAAAGTTGGTACTAACATAGCCTCCTAAAATGACCACAGTAGAGAGACCGAAGAAAGCACAAACTGATGAAAGCAATGTACACCATGCACCAATGGAAGCATACGGTGAAGCACTGACGAAATCGCAAGTCCCACAAAATACTAGTTCCTGCATTTCCTCATCCATAGCCTACAGCCAGGCTTACATTAACATAACCTCCTCAAATGAACTAGGTAGAGACTGAAGAGAGTGTGATAGGCAAAAGCAACATGCAAGCTTATCATAGGAAATAAAATGAGAAATAGGATGAGCAATTGAAGAACATTAATCCTTTCAAAGAGTAATGGAAAGATCAAAGTCAGAATGTGATGAAGATTACTGATGAGTAGAGTAGAATAACTGGAGATGAAGGAATAGCTCATTGTAAGCTCGGAGGAGGTACTTTTGAACAGCAAGAAAACAACAACAGTTGTTTTGGTGAAAGCACCTTCTGATCACCTATACTAGACACTAGCGAAGGCATAGAGAGATAAAGAAGCAATTGTCCTATAGATAATGATGAAGCAAAAATGGATCCGACTTAAATACATCAACATAAACAAAATACTTCCTCGACACGAGATTATAGCATCTAAACCCTTTCTGGATCCTAGAATAGCCTACAGACAGGCACTTAATAGATCGAGGAGACAACTTATCCAAACCAAAAGTCAACTCCCAAACAAAACACGTACACCCTATAACTCGAGTTAAAAGGGCAGACATGTCTTTGACAAGATAAAGACAGAGTATAAGCAAGATCTAGAATGTGTGTATATTTTCATTCAGCAACCATTTTATTAGAATGTGTATGAACAAGACGTTTGTTGAATAATTCCTTTATTCAAAGCACAAAAAAGGAAAATATCAAACTTCATATACTCCATAGCATTATTAGTGCGTAAGAAACAAATAGATGTAAAAAATTGAGTTTTTATTTCTTTATGGAAGAGCAAATAGTGCAAGGAACAGCAAACCTCCGTTTTAACGGATACATTGAACACTTGAAATAATTTTTAAGAGAAAACAACACAGACCCACATATCAGAATGAAATAACTTAAAAGGGACACTATTATAATTATTGACTACTAAGATGAGGCATGTGATGTTTATCGAGCTTACAAGAAACTAACCTAGATATGGTAGAGGCAGTGGTAAAAAAGATGAAGCTTCTACTACTAGAATATGAGGTACGGTGATATTTATCGAGCTTACAAGAAACTAACCCAGATATGGTAGACGCAGTGGCAAAACAAGATGAAGATTCTAGGGTGAGAGATGTTCAATACATTGGTGCATTTAAAAAGAGGAATTAGAAAAACTAGCAACAAAGCTTGTGGTGAAATTAGGGGTGGCAAATGGGCCGGGCGTGCCCATGTGCCTGGCACGTGCCTGGCACGACTCATCCGAGCCATGTCCGGGAGCCATGCCAGTGCCGTGCCCGGCACGACCCGGGTTCCCGACTCGGACTGTGCCCTAGTCGGGGTCGCCCATGCCATGGGCACGGCGCAGCCCACTCGGGCCGAGCCGTGCCTGACACGTTATTTTTATTTTTTTTAAATATAGTCGTTTATAGCCGTTATAAGGGATTTTTTGTAATTTTTTTTGGACAAAGCCCCCAACGGCTATTTTTATAGCCGTCGGGGGGATTCTTGCATTTTTTTTGCAAATTTTTCCTCCCAACGGTCAAAATGGTCATTAGGGGGTTTTTTGCAATTTTTATCTGCAAAAAAAATAAAAAAAATCTTTCTTTCCCTATAAATAACTCCTCATCTCCTCCATTTCTATTCTTCACACAAACAAATTCATTCTCTCAAAACTCCTCTCAATTCTCAACTCTCTAAAAAATTTCTAGAAATAAATTTCTTTCAAATAAATTCTACAATATTCGATCAAATTTCAAGCAAGTATCAAGTGATAAAAAAAGCCTAAAGCAAGCAAAACTCAACAACAAGATTCAAGCACGCTGCATGCCTCATTGGGCCATTGGCCTCAACTGTCATCTCTCAAGCAAGCTTTTCTTCGGTTTTCCGACTTCCTCCCTCTAGAACTCATCTCTCTATTCTATCTCTCAAATGATCACCGCTCAAGAGGTATTTATAATTTGAAATTTTTTATTCGATTTTTTTTAGATTTTTTTATTCGATTGTTTGAAATGGATTCATACTCGTCTAGCGCTTATTGCTCTCAAGCCGCGGGTTCTTTTTCTCCTTTTTTAAGGAGTGAAGAATATCAAAAACTTTGCTAACCCTTAGAACACTCTCCTAAAGTACCATTTCCTATGCCCGAAGAAGAACCAACCGAAACAACCATACTCGAAACCCAAACAACCACCCCCGCTAGGACTTCTAGATTGGACATATGGAAACATTTTGAAAAAATTATGGAAAAAAGTGTTATAAAAGTTAAGTATAAATATTGTCAAAAAAGCCTACTCATTCCCTTTAGGCAGTGACATAAGTTACCTTAAAAGACACCTAGATAAAACGCACCCACCAAATGAACTACAACAAATATAAATAAACACATATGGAGAATCTTTAGGAATTTATAAATATAATCTTATAAACACAAGAGAAAATCTAGCAACATTTATAGTACATGACGAACTACCTTTTTCTTTTTCCGAAAACCAAAAATTTGAAAGATTTTTAAAAAATTCATTTACTGATGAATTATAAAAGTTTCACATTCTACGTGTAAATCCAACATACTTAAAATATATAAAGATAGGAGGGAAACTTTAATTGTTATTTTAATATCTTTAATTTTTAGAGTTTCTATAACCGCAGATTATTGGGAGACTCTAAATAGTTGTCATTATTTATGTGTAATGGAGATCAAGATTGGTGTATACAAAAAAAGAATAATTGGATTTAGGAGATTTGAATTCCCTCATAATGCACATAATTTATCACAATCCATACTTAGTGTTTTTTTGGCATTTAGAATAGAAAGAAAAATATTTACCATTTCTTTCGATAATACTTCTGAAAATACGGCCGCAATAAAAATTCAAAAAAAATATTACAAAACCAATTTTAGATGGAAAATTATTTCACATTAGGTATATTTGTCATATACTTAATTTATGTGTACAAGATGGTTTAAGAATAGTAAGTGATTCAATAACTAAACTTAGCAACACAATACTATTTATAAAAATAATGAAAAGAAGACAATCATTTAAACAAAATATGTAGGAATTTTAAAATCTCACCTAAAATTTTACCTCTAGATATAAAAACAAAATGAAATTCTACATATAAAATGTTAAACACTGCAATTCAATATAAAGATGTAATAAATATGTTTAATGAAATGGAGTTACCAATTTGTAGTTTAGATATTAATGAATGGCACCATTTGCATTGCATTTCTAAATTTTTTAAGCAAATTTGAATATGGAACTAGAGCACTGTCAAGCACTTACTACCCAATTACACATATTGTACTATATTATCTAACCAAAATTAGTTCAATTTTTAATGAATATAGGAATCACCAAATACTTGAACATATTGTTCAACCTATAAAAACTAAATTTAATAAATATTTTAGAAATTTTCCATACTTATTATATTTTGTAACTGTTGCGAATCCACGTTGTAAGTTAGATGGACTTGAAATTTTAATAGATTTATTTTATAAAAATATATGTTATGAAGATAAAGTTAGGAATTTAGTTAATAATATTAAAATTTGTTTAGATATTATGTATAAAACATATGAAGATATGTATGGTGATAAAACACAATCTACAAAAGAACCAATTGCTAGAAAAACTCGAAATCCAACAATATCATTCGTACTTCACCAAAAAAAAGGCTAGGCAATCTAGTACATATTTTAATAAACTATATTATTATTTAGAAAAGGCTAACTATGAATATGATGTGTCCCATGAAAATTATGAAGCCTTTGATATTTTAGCCTGGTAAAAATCATAGGAAAAAAATATATCCTATATTTTCCAACATGGTCCGGAAACTACTAACTCCTTCAGTGTCTACTGTAGCATCGGAATCTGCTCTTAGTGCAGGTGGTAGAGTGCTCACGAAGTGGAGAAGCTCAATAGCAACACATATTAGAAATGTGTGCTTGCTTAAAGGATTGGCTAGACGCAGAAGAAAGGGAACAAGGATCGTCCAATGAAATAGAAGTAGAGACTTCACTAGAAGATGAATAAAAATAGACTTTTTTTTCCTTTCAAATTGTAATTTCTACATTTTTGGGATTTTCATGTATTTTTTTAAATTTTTTACGTAATTTTTAACTCATAAATCTCTTGAAAAAAATACTAAGAACAAGTTAAAGGTGACGGGCAGGGTCATCTCCCCTCTCTTCGGACTTTGTATGATTTCTAAAGAGATTTATAAAGTAATTATATCAATATAATGAGATTTAATATTATAAATTTCATTTGTACTGTCGTTTCTTCTTATTAAACCTAATTAAATTAAACTAACTATTCTCCTAAACTTACTTAATAATAAACTTAATATTTAATTAAAAAAAATTTAAAAAAAGTTGGCATGGCCCGGCTCGGGCCAAGCACCATATAAAACTCATCAAACGTGTCAACTACTTGATCGTAGCCATATAATAAAGTATTTCATGTTTGACTTCATATTCTTTCACTTGGTTAATGATGAGTTTGGATGGTTATAGGCTCCGAAGCGTCATATCCCCAGTTGCAATAAGCAATTTGGAGCGCCGTTGACAACACATTAAATTCTGCTATGTTGTTGGAGCAAGGTTGGGTGAGTGAATACCCCCCAGGAGAGTACATGATTATGCAAGGAAACGAAGACTACCCTCCACTCCAGCTGCAGTTCTCCTTGTGGCTCCATTAAAGAATAGTTGCCAAATGGGTTCCTCAAAAGTCATGTTGGCCTTAGCAATTTCATCTGGAGTATCTTCATAAAGCTTAGAAGGCTCTGAAATAAGGTGTTCCCCTAGAAGTCTCTTATGGCTTGGTTTTTGACTTCTTTCAATGGTATGAAATGAATATCATACGACAGAAGCATAAACCTGCTCGCTAGCTTGCAGTTGAACGACCTGATTTTGCCATGAACAATCTCAAGGGATTGACTCTAGAAATGGTATGGATTATTTGAACCACTAAGTAGTGCCTTGTTCATTGTTCTGCACTAGCAGATCGCCTAAGGCATAAATCCATTTCCCGCATGTATAGCAAGAATGGTTTTCCTGATTCGGCAACTGCCAAAATGGTAGGGTTCGTCAGATACCTCATAATATCTTCAAAGGCTTGTTAGCCGGCCTCAAGCTTAAATAAAGGAGACTCCATTAATCATCAATCTTGAATGGCTGACATCGACCTAACAGGTTAGCGAAGAATTTTCAAATGTAGGCTAATCCTCCTAGCAATTCCGGAAATCATTATATTAATATTCTTGGTTGGCTGCATCTCTTGGAAATCTTTACTCTGTCTGTGCTGAGGTGGATTCCTCTGGATGAGACTACGAACCCCAGAAACTTGCCATTAGACACCCCAGGAAGGATTTAGTTGGCTTCATTTTCAACTAGTATTTCTCATGATATTGAACATCGTCTTCAAGTCTTGAAGATGACCATCCTTCACCTAATGATGGCGAGATCATCCACATAACACTCAACTATTTTGCATTAAGTGCTCGTGAAAGATCATGCTCATGGTGTGTCTGTACATAGCGCCTGCATTCTTCAAATCGAACGACATGGCAGTGTTGCAATACACCACCAGTGGCATCCTAAAGGAAGTGTGCTTTTTGTTCTCATGATACATCCTAATTTGATTAACCTTAAGTAATGTTTTAAATAGCAATAACAGTAACGTAACATTTTGCCTTTGTTAGGTTACATAATATATAGCATAATGCATAACGTAAAATACGCAATATTCTATTTAATATATAAACTAATAATTTTTATAAATTAGAAAAATAAGTTTAAAATTTCTGAAAAAAATAATATCAAAATATTCTATAACACAGAGCTTATTCTAAGTTTCTTACAAGGACCAAAATAATTTTCAAATTTATCTTCATAAATTATGTTAAATTCGCAACTGTAATTTCAGTTATTACTGAACAAGAAAAAAGATTTTAATTATTTATTTCAATTTTAGTCACCACAAATACTTAATTTATATTTTGTAATGTTCAATTCATGTTATTTGTTATTTTTTGGTTCAACTGAGAGTTCAATAAAATTAACAAGAAAAAATTCATATAATCATAAAGGAATTACAGCAAGCACACAATCACAAATTAGCAAGCTAGTAATTCCATAAGCAATCAAGTAAATAAACAAACAATCAAGTAAAAAAATTACAACAATCAACTAATAATCAAAGTAAATAATCAATAGCACTTAGAAAATTAATTAAAAATAACACAAAATAACGTAAAATAATGTAAAAACACACCATTATGATGCACTTAGTTATTTTCGATTGTTAAATAGCACTGAGTTTGTGTTAGGTATCATAATGCAATATACGGATTACATAACACGTTATTTTCAACATTGACTCTAAGAATCTGCCCATAAAGGATATTTCTCTCAAATCCGCACGTGTTATTGATCATGGCATCAGTTATCGAGAGCGAAAATTCATCTTTGGGGCAAGCAGCTTTCAGATACCGGAAGCCAATGCAAATCCAAACCTTCTCATTCTTCCTGGGCCCAGCAACGATATTCGCCACCCAATCTGGATATTCTTTTCGAACGAAACCAAATTGTATGAGCTTCTTCACTTTAACTTCGATGGACTCCATTAACACTGGGCGAAATCATCTCTGCTATTGCTTTACCAGTTTTGCATATGGCTTGATATTAAGCCGATGTATGGCGACTCATGGATCCAAGCATGGCATATCTTCATAGTTCAAAACAAAACATCAATATATTCTTATATCCGAGATATAAGGTTTTGCCTTTTGGATGGAGAAAAGCTTTCACATATAAATATTGGCTTGAAATTACTTTCATCACCCATATTTATTTGAACTACTTTATCTTTTGTAGGTTGTTCACGATATCCAAAGCAAATATCCCGTTAAGCATCAAGATGTTTTGCCCATGGATCTTCTTGGAGGAGGGCATGTTCATCTTCTTCATTTTCATATCGACTAGCTGAGGTCATATTTGTTGTGAGATTCCTGAACATGGCTCGTACACTGACATCTGAATCCCAATTAGATGTCTTTGCATGATAGCTTAGATAAAATATCTCGTCAGATTCCTTCTCTAAGGAGCCAAGAGTCGGAACATATCCTAATCCCCTGCGAGTCTTATGATAGTAATCAGGAGCTTTTCCCTAAAGGATGTAGCAAATTTCAATGACCTCCGCCAAAGTTCAACCTTGGTCTTTGGACAAGGTCATAACCATCTTCTCCATTTCATGTGAGTTTTGCCATAATGAAAGAATTGAGGTACTCTTTGGTACGTACTTCCACTATTATTGGATTGGAGAGTTGCAGTCCAACTCTCCAAAAGATAACGGTTTTCTGTCCCCTCGGCAAGCTGGAACCTAAACAAAGCGACAATATCATCCATGCTTTGGTAGTGATGACCGAACTAGCATGTGAAAAGATATTAGCACCTCAAAACCTAATAGGCTATCTACCTCAGTTCTAGTATTAGAGTGTACAGAATCAGTAGCAATACTAGAAGTGAGCATTGTCTAGATTTCATTTATTATCCACTCACATCATTAGCGATATTGATATCTAAGCCCTCGAGACTGATTATAATTAGTTCTCATTACCAACTTTCGTATCAGTTTTAGGTTCTAACTCAACCTCATTGCCATTATCGTAGCGTCGTCTAGCAATTCTTCTGTTGTCTACAGGTTTTTTGCATATATGTGGGCATTGGTGCAGTAATTTTCAACCCCTTAAATGGTTGCCTTTTGGTAATTAAAGTGCGGACCTTCCCCTTCTATCCGAATATTTCATGCACCGATAAGAGTGGATAGGACTACCAAGGGTATCTCAATAAGAGATTGTATGAAGTGTCTGCATCAATGATGTAGCAGATCACTTCTATCTTTAAATCTCCAATCTAGCATCAGAATTTGATTTTCCTAAAAGATTACTATCACTGGCATTAAAACCAAAGATGGTAGTGTTGGTCTTAGACAACCTTTAGACGGGAACCCCTAAAACCTGTATAAGCCTTCATCGCATAATGGTCAAAGCAGACCGGCTCTATGGGTCAACCAGGATGCACTCCACTAGATCAACCTGGATATACCTTGTACAGTACAAAGGTTTACTATGCTTGAGATTCTTGACTTGGATGTCCTCCAGAGAGAACACGAGGTGTGAGATTGCCTCACTATTGATCGATAATGCGGGCAAGAATCTTCCGCAGCTCCTATAAAAGTCTTAGACACATGAGCTATAGAATATTCTGAATCAACACGCGCTCCCCTCAAGGCTTCCCTGGTCAATTTTGATAAGCGAAACAACTTTTATATAGTGATCCTGACAAGTGTATTTGCAGCTGCATCAGGATGTCAAAACGGAAAGATGTAGTCATCAGGTCCTTAAAGCTTTTTTATAACGAAGCTCTTTTTCCTTTCCCTTGTCTTGGAGCTACATCATGAACCGCTTGCTTGCTTTCTCCGCTGGCTTGGAGGTACCAACGACAATTTTGATGTAGTCCTTGAAGTAGCCCCTATTGGATTTTGTTCCCATCAGACGTACTTTCTCAGGTTGAACTTCCAATGCCCCCTTCTATGTTTCTGAGTAAGCGCGATGGTATCATCCCCATCATTTTCATTTTGTAGTCGAAATGCCATTACAAGTGTGGTGCATCTGGCATTGAGGCTTCTTTTAGTGCTCGCTGAAGCCCACTGTTCATCCTGAAGAATATCAGGATGCACCATAATATATCCCTGTTCAGTGGCAAACTCTCCTGCTAGTGATGCAGGTCGTAGTTGCCACTATTGCCACTCGACAAGAGGCAGCATATGCAGCGGAAACAGCCAGCTTGGACTGCAGAGTGACAGTGAGGCTGCAGAGGAAGTCGGAGAGAGCAGGGGAGCTTCAACAATGGCAGGGAAGCTTCAACAACACAGCACCCAGGTGGGAAGGCACTGGATGGCAGGTCACGCCCTGCCTACACCCATAACTTTCTAAAACATTGCTGGAAAGGTTTCCAATTCCCCCAAGTATTTGACACTGGCCAAAGGCCTTATATCAGAGATGAAGTGGCTTGGGGCTTCTATTCTAGATGCTACTAGTCTCTTTTGCTAGGAGGGGCCCACTTTGGTTCTACAAAACCTTATAAACTAAACTTTTATCTAGTCCCCATTGCTTCATTAAACTTAATAGTTATTAGAAATGCTCCGAACTGGTTGTAATTCTTAATGCACTGGTGCAGGTCCTTGCCCAACCCTTCATCTAATATGGATAATCCCAAAAAAATGCATATGATTTGACTAATTCTGGCTTACATCCATGGGGAAAGCTTGCAAGGAATATAACAGTAACATGGAACACATTGAAATCACACACACAACCCTCTTTTACCAAAATAAGCATTTACGGCAGTTAACTTAGCATCAAAATATGTGAACGAAGTATAATCCGACAGTCCTAATTTGTCACAGACATCAATTCCACATTTATCTCTTTTTTATTTAGTAATTCTCTTGTTCTCCTTTGACTACCTCTTTATCTAATTTTTTGGCGAACAAAAGGCATAAACCTGTCGGAATCCTTATTGCCTTATTAGTAGTTCCCTATCTTACCTACAGCAACAGGGTGTTTTAATGCGGATGATTGTTGACATAGTTCAGAGAAGAATATCATTTTTAAGAGATATCCAAGACATGCTTGATAGAAGACTTCAGAAACTCTTTCCGGATTGATGTAATAACATCCTATAGCCTATCTAATGCAGTCCATTCACAATAACTTCTTCAATTAAAGATCTCATATGGAAAAAGATATAAAACTGCAAGAAAGGTTTTGCACATGATACCCTGCACAAAACATGTAAGTTTCATAAGGATTATTTCATTAAAACAATTATCAATATTATAATTCAGTCTTTCTGAAAATGATGGGAAACAAATTTCAATGTGCCAAAGACTTCTCTAAGATTTCAGTTATCTCATGTTAGAATCTTCGATAATTGATGTCGTATTAGGCCTCCATGAACTAATTTCAGCACTTCCATAGAATATTATGAACACCGCACGCTTAGTAACTTCTTAACAAATTAGAGTTAAAAAGTCCCAAATTGTGATTTAACCACACAAGCTAGGCTCAATTGACAGGTTGGTAGTGTCTAAGAAGTGTGCCTGCTGCTTTTCAGTTTGATAAATTAATTAATTAAAAGAAAGAATAGAAAACTCTAATTTTTGCGAGGGCTTGATGCTTTTTAATTAAAAGAAAGTCATTTCAACAGACCTTTTTCTGGAAAACTACTTATCTATATCATGCATCAACTTAAAATGTACTAAGAAACCTTTCCCACTTGATTTCTAGGGCATCATACTTCAATCATGAAAGTCCTTTCTTACTGACTGAACATGTTGACGGACTTGAATGATCAATTTTTTGTCTTAGTCAGTCTGGACGCCTTAAGATAGATAATATATTGACAGTGTGTCCAATCAATGGCGATAGTTCATCATCTTTCTTCCTATGCTTTGAGAAATAATACGCCCAACTCTTGGTGAAATGGTACCCCAATCTTCTTTTATAAGATTACCTTAAGTTTTCATTGACCAGAAAGTGGTCAGTGTCTTTGGCGACCATGCTTCCTCAGAAAAGGAAAAAGAATTGGCTGAGCAGGTTTGGCTTGGATAAGCGTAGTTCGAGCACATGACAACCAACATCTTTCAACCTAACCAAGCAAAAAGATAATAAGATCTAAGGCCAAAAGAAAGCACATATCGTAAATCTTTTACTTGCTAATGAATCTCATCTCCCCTTTTTCGTCTAGGGGCTTCACCGAATACATCTAGCAGACCTACTAGATTTTCCATATAAAAATAAGGATAAAAAGCAATTTTTTTTCCATCTCTCATTGTACACCCAATGGATTATTGAATATATATTGATGCAATTCGGCCAGATAAAGAAGTCCAGTGCCTACTAAAATAAGGGGAAGTAAACGATGTAGACTAAAAAATGATTTAAGATGGCATTATCCATGAAGAACTCCCAAGGCCAAGTCATTATAGTATCTCCTATCAACCCATTTCCAGCAAGTCTTTTTGAATTTTGAGAACGAGAAGTGAAACTTAAAAGGAAAGCTCATATAGGTTGTTGTGGAACTGTCGGCTTAATAAGGTAAGATTGCTCCTATGCTTTTAGTAGACTGACTAATCCTAATGAAAATATTAGTACTTTAAGGGGAATATTCATAGTCAACTATTATAATACTAAAAAGACATACTATATAATATACTGCATAGCACTTAGTGATCATATTCGATATTTAAATATAAACAAGTCTTCCTAATATTGGTAGAGATACCAGTATATCGACCAATACCTCAGGAAATAGCTCTCAACCAATACAATATTCCTCATTCAAAAATAAAGAGGATCTCATTTTCAACCAATATGGCATGATATCTGCTCGAAACCGATACATCATATGATATTTCATCTTCCAAATACTGGCTAAGATTAAACATTATTAGGACTTATTTTCTTGACTAAAAAATCCATGTGACAACATATTATCTATGTACACAAGTCCTAACTATACAAAGATTAGAGATCGTATCATCTCAAGCCCCTTTCCTTCTTGATAGACCTTGCCAGCAAAAGCGGCAAAGGTAGCAATAATGAGCTACAAAAGTGCCAACGAT
The DNA here is from genome assembly GCA_036321105.1 of Dracaena cambodiana. NCBI lineage: Eukaryota > Viridiplantae > Streptophyta > Magnoliopsida > Asparagales > Asparagaceae > Dracaena > Dracaena cambodiana. The sequence goes on along the minus strand of JAYEPQ010000005.1, from coordinate 26,711,371 downwards.
GAGCAGTGCAATTGTCAGTGCTAGGGTAGGTATCCCCTGAGGTCCTGAATATTTTTAAGTAGTTTTATATTATTTAAGTAGGGAATGTCATGTATAATTTTTCTGATCTTACTGCCGATATGACCTCTTATATTTAGCAAATACCTCAACATATCACCCAATACACAAAATCCGATAGAATTTACCCACCAATATTTGATATTTAAAATATTGATATGAACCAAGATTTTAAATCTCAAAAAAATTATAGGTGTCGGCCCGACCATTTGTCGTATCAGGATAATATCAAACATATCATATCAATAATATCATATCAAACATCATATCAGCAATATCATATCATATATATCATATCAAACATATCATATCGGTAATATTGAACATATCCATAGTATTATCGACAAATTTGGTAAAATCAGTACCAATATTTCATTGTCATATCTGAGTATACTTCGGGATTGCATTCCGTGTCGAATATTTGGGCTTATTGGCTAGGATGAGTCTTATACCCCAAAATCTAATACAAGTTTTATGATAAGTATTGGTATCAACCAATACTTAAAATCTTGGTATAAACACCTTGAGAATATGTCAACAACAATAAGCACCAAAGTTAGATGTCAAATTAAATATATTTCTCTAATAACATATATGATGTTAATGTGGTACCTGGACTCTTTGCACAAAAAAAACCAAATTTTTAGTAGTAGTACACCGACAAAATCCTCCTATGGCATCTTCACACGTTAAAAAGGTCATAATACTTGGTTGAATCTGCCTATCACTACAATATATTGTTAACTTTGATGTCGCAATTGTTGTTTTTCAGAATCTCCAGTTGGCATAATTAAGAGGGGGAAATCACCAAAAGAACTATTGGTGCAAACAATCATGGGTGTGGAAAAACTATTTGCTGATCTAAGTGAAATGCATTGGTGTAGAGAGGGAAAGAGAGAAACACATAAGTTTTCCAATAGTCTCATGCAGCATAGTTTAAGAGTTTCCCTCAAAAGAGAACATGCGAAATTCTTGTCTCCACCACTCTATAAGAGATTTACCCTCAAAATAACCAGCTGCCCTCAAATTTTCGCAAATTTTAATTTGGAAATGCACTGGACCACGACATGGCTAAAGGTATCTCGCAAAATCTTCGAAATACATATAAGCAAGGAAAGGTGCAACTTACTGACAAAGTAATGTAAATTCCAGTTATAACCCTTGGACGTTTCTCATGCAAGTATGATTAAACCATATCTCTAAACCATAACGATAAACATTGGAACACATGTCACCTGTCAGCCCTTATGACTCCTGTCATCAATAACAAATGTTCAACAGGAGAACTGAAAGCCTTAGAAAACTATAACTTTATACATTTAAGATATATGTCCAATATTCTCCAAAAAAAAAAAGATGCATCTCAATTTGTTTGTTGTGAGTTGGATGAAGGACACAAACAAAATGCACACTGTCGTTCTCTGGTCTCACTCAACTAACCAATTCCCAATTTCGAGTATATCATGAAATGCACGACTAACGGAAAGAACGCATGACATTTGAGTCAAAACCCATCTTAAGAACCTTCAAATACAATTTAAAACCACTAAATCAGCTAGTTCCTAAATGAAGTTAAGTAGGTTACCTTTCAAATGTTATATTAGTCTTGCTCCCTAAATATACAAGCATGCTATTCAATAAAAGGAAGAATATGAGAAAAGCCTTTTGCACAATCAAATAAACTTAAGTGAGTTATCTTTCAAAATCTCCAACAAACAAAATCACATCTCCATTCAGCAAGATTTAAAAAAAAAAAAAATTTACATAAATAAATAACATTCAGATCAGATTGAGTTCCACAACTCCTACATGCATTAACTCATATGAGATGACTTGTCACCTAAAAAAAGAAGAAAATAACAACAAAATTAAATAGGTTTCCCTTAAATTCATCCCCTAAACAAAGGAACTCATCTCAATTAACCAACTAGTTTCCAGAATTACACACATAAGCGGCTATTAAAACACTTCAAACTCATAAAACGAGCCAATCACACCTAACTTGAAGTCTATCAACTCGAGGCTTAGATTAGTAAAAGTAAATAAATGGAAAAAACAAGTTAAAACTTACTTGCCCTCTTTAATTTTTGCCCTTTGAAGCAAAAATCTAGTCGATTTCCTTCTCCTATCTAAATTAAGAAGAAGAAAAACTAGAAGAAGAAGAAGAAGAAGAAGAGAGTCGATGAGAGAGAAAGCTCAGAAAACACAGAGGAAAGAGAAAGAGAGAGAGAGAGAGAGAGAGGAATTAAAGGATGGTCACGAGTCTATCACATGAGCAGCGTAGCTCTTCGGTGCAAAGGACCGATCTCTCCATCTGGCTGTTTTTTTTTATTATTTTTTTTTTTAAAGCAACGGTGTTATTATTATATACATTTTGCTTTATGTATATAGTCAGTTTTATTCAGATATGATATGTTCACCCTTTTTTTTTAACCCACTCGTAGACGACAGCTGGATGGCGCGTTTTGTGTAAACGTGTCACCACGACGAGAAACCCGCGGCGATGGAATTTTGGGTGTTAATGAATTATTAGTTTTTTTTTTTTTTTTTTTTTTTTTTTGGGTTGGGAAATTGGGGAATCTTAAACAGTTAAACGACAGGGTAGGTGTTGACCTCCATAATAACCAGATGGGATCAGGTCTTTAGTTCGGACGCCCGCATACATATTTTATGTTTGCCTTTTCCAGTTTCTTGATAAGGAGGAATTGAATAAAGATCAATAATGTAAATAATAAGCAAATATTTCATTGCTCTAAATAATATACAATACTACAACACAATTCTATAAAAACTTATTGAACGGGCCCTACGAAACTTTCAAGGGAGAGGGAGAGCATCCCAATCATTCTCAGCTGAGACTTCCTAATAATTTATAAAGCCTTATGTGTTAGATAAAAATTTAAAAAAAAAAAAAAAAAAAAAACTACACCAAACACAGGGAATTTCTAGATGGGCACAGATTTTTCCTAGTGAGCCCACTTTTCCTAGTGCGTACATCTTCACTTTTCAAAAACCTTATTTTTTTCTAGTGAGCACACCTATTTCCCCAAATTACCTACTCTTTCTCTCCCACCATTCCCAAACCAGAACCCCTCTCTCTCTCTCGCCGGCTTCCCCCCCTCTCTCTCGCCAGCTTTCCCCCTCTCTCTCTCTCTCGCCGGCTTCCCCCCTCTTTTTCTCTCGCCGGCTTCACCCCTCTCTCTCTCTCGCCTCGCCGGCTTCCCCCTCTCTCGCCGGCTTCCCTTCTCTCTCTCGGGTGGGGCCTATATATCCGGCTTCCCCTCTCTCTCGCCGACGCTTGCGGGCTCTTGTCGACCGCCGACGCTCGCGCGCTCTCCCCCTGACGCACTGTCGCCGACGCTCGCGCTCTCGACTTCAGAAGTGCAGGAGGTTTAAGAAATAAGATTTTTGCTATTTAAATTTAATCAATTTTTTGTATGGATTATGATTTTAGACTGAGATTGAGTTGTTGTTGTTGTTTATTTTTTTTATTTTGGTGGTTTGTTGGTTTTTTTTTTGTGTTGGATTATGATTTTAGACTGTTTTAGATTGAGATTGAGTTTTTTTTTTTTAATGTCAGAGTAAACATTAGTGACTGATTTGCACTTAAGTAATCTAATGTCAGAGTGATTCCCTTCCAGTCGAGGTCAAAATCTAAAGATTTGGTTTTGGTGATCATTAGTTAAATTCTTTATGCTATCTTTGACAAATTATGTGTATTGGTAATTATTAGTTAAATTTTGTATAAATATTGGTGATCATTACTTGTCGTAGATTTAGGGAATTATTTTGGTACCATGTGTATTATTTTGTGTGTTGGAATTGGCTATCATGTTGGTGATGTTGCTTCAAATTTTGGACAGAACAGTTTATTGAGAACTTTAGAGGCATATTATAATTGTAAATGATACTACAATGTCAAAACTCAAATATATGAATGATATATTGAGAAGTTTAGAGGCATTATGTTTATATAAGTTGTTTATGTTCATTTGAAATGATATGATTGCACATACAATTATTTAGCTTAGATAGCTCAAAAATATTTCGTGTACCGAGATAATAAACATTATCTTAAAACATTTGTAATTTAGTAATTCATATGTATTTTTTATTCTTTGTAAATGAACCAACTATAATCGAGGTAATATTCGGTTTTTTTATTCTTTATAAATGAACCAACTATAATCGAACTTATATATGTTTTTGCCATAATATATACAGAGAATTAAAGAAGCTATAGCAATTATTGATTCCTTCTTAGAGCAAGGCGAGACCGCAAGCAAGAGGCGTCCGAGTTTGCTCTATAATGCTCTCGTGAACATCAAATCAGTTCTAACCGAGTGCACACAAACTGATCTTGACACAGTATTACAGTCCATTGCGCAATCCCCCACCGATCGTCCTACCACTTCAAGACGCCGTCAACCCGCAAGGAAGCAACCCGCTCGGAAGTCTCGAAGAATCTAGAATTTGTTTTTCTTTTTTAATATGAGTCGCAAAGTCAAAAAAAGAGTTGTTAGCATGGAACAAAGATTCCTTTTAGTTTGTCGTTCTTTTAAATTGAAGTTGTACTTAAGGAACATGTTTTATATATGAAGTTGTAGTTGCCGTTGTTTTTAAATGAGGCTCAAACTCATTTTAAAGGCCGTTGTTATGTGTTTGAAACTATGAATTATTTGTTGATATTTGGTGTTTTGATGTTGTATATGTTCATTACCATATCATATATCCTGTGTCCTATGGATATCCAATCAGAACTGGAGCATGCATATTGCAGTGATATAAGTTTTGATTGTCACTTTGGATAAGCATTTTACACCCCATTTATAATATATCCTATATATCCTATTGTATATCCTATATAAGCAGTGATATAAGTTGACAATTCAAGAATCTATAAGATCTTCTAGTAGTCTATGATCTTGTAGCAACAATATATTAGTTTTATAATATTTAAGGTTCTCTATTGCAGTATATAAAACTTGCTGATATGTTGGACCGTTGTTGTTCGACATGCACGCTATTTATTCTGCTGTTAATATATTTTGATACCAAGTTCATGAAGATATTGGATCGTTGTTGTTTGACATGCCCTGATACGGTTCTTCAATATATGTAAACCCTCATTTTGTAAACCGTATCAATTTTAGCTAATTTTGCCAAACTTTTACTCGAGTAAGAAGATTATTTCTTGAACCAAGGAATTATAATACTATAAATAAGTGACTTTCTAGCTGCATATATAACCATTAAAACCAATAATACAATCTATTCTTTATTTGCATGTTTTCTTCCAGTCTTTTACAGAAGTACATAAATCCAATTTATAAAAAGAAAATGTTTACTATGCGCTTAGACCAAACCAATTTGGATTATGCGCCTATAACATACGGTCACCTAAATAATCAAGTCCACGTGGACCATGCTCGCATACCCTCTTATATGGTGATGATTTTTCAATCCCATATGCAAAATTGAATCCAATCCAAAACTTTACATGACAAATCACTTAAAACCTTGATTGTATTCCCATACTTTGTCCCTTTCTCGCCTAGATGAGTGAAGAGATTGTGACAAGAAAGTTTTTTTTCTTCATTCTTTGCTTAGACGCTTGACACCCAATTTATTCCAATTCTTTGAAAGGACGTCCAGGGTATCCAGCCCGGACAGAGAGTCTCTGTCCGGGCTAGATACCCCGTACGGGAGGGTCAAAATTGAAAAAAACTCATTCGGGCTAGCCAGTCCGGACATAATGCCTCTGTCCGGGTTTACAGTCCCGAATAGAGCGAGGTACCATTTTCTTCTCCGTCGACTCACAAAAGAATTATATTTTCTATTTTCTAGGGTTAGATAATAAGAGAACCGATTTAAGCTAAATGTAGATTTTAATTTCCGTTTGGAGTAGAAATTTTGAGAAATGGAAAAAAAAATTTCCCTCTATTTCTTCTCTACAGCTGCTCTCTCTCTCTCTCTCTCGTTTAACGCAGGAAAAAAAAGAACTCAGGATGGGAAGATGAAGGAGGTGGAAGGGTACTTTGGACCAAAAAAAATAATGGCAAAGTGGTAAAAAAAAAAGATTTTTAAAGTGGGCTCACTAGGAAAAATCTTGTGCCCATCTAGAAACTCCCCCAAATACATTGTTGTAAAGCATTCATTTTATAGCTACTTTACAAAATGAAAGCGGTATGAAAGTTGCAATATTACCCTAGAGAGACATGACCTCGGAATGACTGATACTACTGTCACAATAAATAATATATATAACATCTTAACAACATAAATGGAAAATTGTTTCATACATTTGTAAAAGGGTTATGTACAGAGTGACGTACTGATCAATAATATAAACAATATCAAAAGATCAAAAAAAGAGAGATAGTGCCCAGAATAAAAGAAATATGATAACAAAATTGGAGGTCTAGACTTCACTCTTCATTGATGTTCAGCTTGGTCAATGAAGTCAGATTATCGGTTGTGGGAGACTCTCTTTCCTCATCGCAATCTAGGTTAGAAATCCGGTGGATTAGTCCCAACAAGTATACATTAAAATAAAAAAAATTATCGTACTCACAATGTACCAAGGAAAATGTATGTGAGCATGTACTATCTGTATCAGTTGTGCTAACATGAAATATAAGTGATACAAAATAAATCATGTAAAACTATAATTAATAGAATTAAAGGTTCAGGTCTGATCACGTCCATATTCTCATAGAAACTATGGATGGATAAGAAGCATGCTAAATCCCCATATCATACTGAAAAACCAAGCACACGCTAGTTCTAGGTAAGTATGTATTAATCAATCGATATCAATTTAAGCCTAATTATCAAAAATAATTAATCAATCAAACCTCAAAATAAATCTCAAATCCTCACACAAATTAATACAGAGATTGTTAATGTGAAAAAAACTAAACAGGGAATAAACCTCAATAAAATTGCACTTCATAAGTTAATTATAGCAATTTGACTATGTCACTAGGCAGCCATGACTGTCCAATAGCCTAAAATTAGTCTTACACTAAAACTGTTTCAAATCTATCAATGACTAATCACTCAAAATGCAGATTTACAAATTTTAAATTGTAAAAGAGTTATAAACAAGTAGAAAGCACCCTAGACATAGATCTAGTGACGGAACTAGGATTTTAGAATGGGATGAGCCAATAATAGAATATCACGATGATGCAGTCATGATAGATGTCATGGTCTTTGACTAGCTACTCAAAGGGGCCGATGAGGGCGCTCAACAGTAAATTCGGGAGGAGTTGATCAGAAAGTTGGAAACTGGGTGGTGATCTCTGGAAAAGGAGAATGGGATAGAGAGGAGAGTGAATGTAATGGTGGTTGCGTTGACACCAAGGCAATGAGACATGAATTTGGCCAAGTAGATCATCGGGATCATGTGTTCCAGCAAAAGGAATGATACAAGGATGACATTGAGATCGAAGAAGTAAGAAGAACAGAATGAAGAAGACGCTAGAAAATTTTTGAGCCAATAGCATGAAAGAGAAGTGAACTATACATATTTTTAGTCTGAATTTTCATAAACAAATGGAGATATGAACCACTTTATTATTAATGCAAGTTTGAGTCATGAATAAATGGAGGCAAAGACCATATTGTATATATATTAAATTATCAAATGGTTGGGGAGTCAGCGCGCGGGGGGAGGGGCGTCCTTAGTTCTGCCTTTGCAAAGATCAAATACTCTTATTTTGGTTGAAGAGGTTAATAGATGTTGATCTCCACAAATCACGAACCAAAACTCTTTTTCATTAATAAAAATCTTGTTTTTGTTCTTTTTTCACATAGTCTTCAAACTCAAGTAATCACCATTAAATTTTTATATTGATACAGAAGTGTGAAGAAATTCTAAATTATACTCAAGTCTCATGTATTTGAAATTTTTTAAACAAAGTGGACAAATAAATTATAGAGATATATGTTATATTATATGAAGTATTTGCAATATATATCAAGTTTCAAAACATAATCATAACTTTTAAACAATTTCTCGACTACAAGAAAAGATGGTATTTTGTAATCATTATTGTGCAACATTTTTAAAACTATTGTAATATAATATGTTTAGCAATACTTAAATTAACCGTTTTTTTTTTTTTTTTTTTGCTATGATTAGTTTGTAACTCTTCTAAAACCGTTTCGATATATTATAATATACAACGTTTTTCAAAACTGTTGTAAAAGATAGCTTATTTGTCACGCTTATGTTGCAATACTTAGTTAGTTGTCACTAAATGATTATTTTGTGATGGTTTAAACAATTGTTACAAAGTAACAACTTTTTGTGACAATTTTACTGCAACATTTTAAGAATCGTTTCTAAATATTAGATTTTAATGACGGTTAGTATAAGTATAACAGTATATTCAATCATTTGCATTGTTTCATATACAATGGTTAATAAAAGTGTATCTAAATAAAATGTTTGGAAATAATTTGATTATCCATAAATGCAAATAATTATTTATTAATTAAGTATATATATACAGACATACATACATACATACATATATATATATATATATATATATATATATATATATATATATATATATATATATATATATATATATATATATATATATATATATATATATAATTTTTGTACTAGATAAGTTTAATATAGAATCATATATATAGCTAAAATAACATATAGTAATGTTTACGTTAAGTTTACAGATACGTAGAATTTAGCTGTTGCCTAAATCCTAATATCATAGTAGGTAGTGATATCAGCGACTTAGATTTCACTGATATTTCATATGAAGCCAATAAGAACACTATTCTTTCAGTTTCATTATTTCTTAGCAAATTATTATTCGTAAATTTGCAAGGATTAGCCACTTAACCATATATTTAGAAATAAAATAAATTCAGAAATAAAATATATTTTAAAAAATTATTCCATTATTTTGATTTTTTTTTTTATTTTTCTTGTATGTCATTTTTAAAAAAGGAAAAATTGAGATATTGATGTTACATAATTTATCTAAAGTGTGTGTGTGTGTATATAATTTTATATTAAGAAGAACAGAATGAAGAATACGCTTGTAAGAAGAACAGAATGAAGAAGATGCTTGAAAATTTTTGAGCCAATAGCATGAAAGAGAAGTGAACTATACATATTTTTAGTCTGAATTTTCATAAACAAATGGAGATATGAACCACTTTATTATTAATGCAAGTTTGAGTCATGAATAAATGGAGGCAAAGACCATATTGTATATATATCAAATGGTTGGGGAGTCGGCGCGCGGGGGGAGGGGCGTCCTTAGTTCTGCCTTTGCAAAGATCAAGTACTCTTATTTTGGTTGAAGAGGTTAATAGATGTTGATCTCCACAAATCACGAACCAAAACTCTTTTTCATTAATAAAAATCTTGTTTTTGTTCTTTTTTCACAGTCTTCAAACTCAAGTAATCACAATTAAATTTTTATATTGATACAGAAGTGTGAAGAAATTCTAAATTATACTCAAGTCTCATGTATTTGAAATTTTTTAAACAAAGTGGACAAATAAATTATAGAGACATATGTTATATTATATGAAGTATTTGCAATATATATCAAGTTTCAAAACATAATCATAACTTTTAAACAATTCCTCGACTACAAGAAAAGATGGTATTTTGTAATCATTATTGTGCAACTTTTTTAAAACCATTGCAATATAATATTTTTAGCAATACTTAAATTAACCGTTTTTTTTTTTTTTTTTTGCTATGGTTAGTTTGTAACTCTTCTAAAACCGTTTCGATATATTATAATATACAACGTTTTTCAAAACTGTTGTAAAAGATAACTTATTTGTCACGTTTATGTTGCAACACTTAGTTAGTTGTCACTAAATGATTATTTTGTGATGGTTTAAACAATTGTTACAAAGTAACAACTTTTTGTGACAATTCTACTGCAACATTTTAAGAATCGTTTCTAAATATTAGATTTTAATGACGGTTAGTATAAGTATAACATTATATTCAATCATTTACAATGTTTCATATACAATGGTTAATAAAAGTGTATCTAAATAAAATATTTGGAAATAATTTGATTATCCATAAATGCAAATAATTATTTATTAATTAAGTATATATATATACATATATATATATATATATATATATATATATATATATATATATATATATATATATATATATATATATATATACATATATATATATATATACATATATATATATATATATATATATATATATACATATATATATATATATATATATATATATATATATATATATATATATATATATATATAATTTTTGTACTAGATAAGTTTAATTTAGAATCATATATATAGCTAAAATAACATATAGTAATGTTTACGTTAAGTTTACAGATACGTAGAATTTAGCTGTTGCCTAAATCCTAATATCATAGTTGGTAGTGATATCAGCGACTTAAATTTCACTGATATTTCATTTGAAGCCAATAAGAACACTATTCTTTCAGTTTCATTATTTCTTAACAAATTATTATTCGTAAATTTGCAAGGATTAGCCACTTAACCATATATTTAGAAATAAAATAAATTCAGAAATAAAATATATTTTAAAAAATTATTCCATTATTTTGATTTTTTTATTTATTATTTTTCTTGTGTGTCATTTTTAAAAAAGGAAAAATTGAGATATTGATGTTACATAATTTATCTAAAGTGTGTGTGTGTGTATAATTTTATATTAAATAGATATAGGTTTTAATTCTACAAATATGTTATATATATTTTATAAATATAGAATATAGTAATTTTGTTTTTTGACAAATATTTTTAAACATAAATAAGTTAATTTTCTGTGTAATCTAATTAACATATATTTTTACATGAGATATTAGTTTTTAAAAAATAAACTTTTAATGTAATTTAAAATAAAAAATTAATTATAAATATCCTAGGGCTTATTTCCTCACACGACGTTTCCTCTCCCCAAAACCTAATTCCCGTTCTCTCTCCGCCTCTTCTCTTTCCCGATCTCTCTCGCACGCAGCTGCAGTAGCTCCCGCCTCGGCCTCTACCTCCTCTCTTTCCCAATCTCCTCGCATGCATCCACAACAACACACGATCAATCCTGATCAACCGACAACACATGCACCTGCAGCAACCGAACGCCTCCACCTCCTCCAGTTCATGCATGCGGCCGTGATCCTCCTCCGCCTCCACCTCTGCATGCACATGCAAGTAAGGTAACACATTTAATTTCGAAGAAAGAACTATTTTGTATTTTAATTTCATATTCAATTTGTAGAGTAGATTCTATGTAAAAATAATAATAGTTTTCAATTTTTATTTATACATGAGAAATAATTCTGCAGAATTTTGAGTTAAATTTGTTTATTTAGAAAGAGCTCTATATAGCAATTAAAAATTACAAGAAAATAATTATTTTTACCTCACAATCTAATAAGTATTTATTTTTTAAAATTATACTTTCTTTATGAATTCTCAGATTGGATCGAATTATATAAACCTTTCATATCCAGAATGAAAATAAGTTTTATTGTACCAAGGGTAATTTGCTTGTGCAATTTTTCTTATAAAAAGGAATTAGAGAGTTTGATTTTTCTTGATATAACTAATGGCCAAAATTATTTTTTTAGGAAAATAATAAAAAAGGACTTATAAATAAGTTTTTGATTTTTTTTTTATTGTTTAAGAGAAATCAACGACCAAGATGTTTCTTATATTTAAGGAGACAAATTAAAGAGCAGTAAAAAATAAAATGAAAATAAAAATGAAAGAGATATCAAAATCAAGTTAGAATACACATAAAACTAAAAATTAATAGTAGTTCATTTTACATAAGAATTCTAATTAACATTGAGAATAGAAGAATGGACTCCAAAATATTTTATTTTAAGAGTTACTCTCTCTATAATGATTTCTTAAATTATTTGTTATACTACCTAACTCTGTCCTTATGTTTTATTTTTACTCCTGCGATGGCCAAATATTACATAGCTTTTATAATACTAATAGTATATTATTTTGTTATTAGTCCACTCTTTCTCAATAGACAAACATTGCATAGCAAACATCACTGTATTAGTAATAGATTAGTTTAGGTCACATTCTTTATAAAACATGGGTAAAATATGTACATTATTACTGGGTTTTAATATGTTATATGATAACATTATTACTGGGTTTAAATACTATCTAATGTTATAATTGCATAGTAAAGATTTAGAAGATGTGCTGATTCAATTTTAAGGTTTCTAAAACAAAAAAGTAGGCTAGGTAAATTTTTCTTAATTATTATTTTGGAAGTAAGTATATAACAATATTTGATTGTTTTATAGAATCAATATTTCCATTTTCCCTGTATATCTAGCGTATGGACATAATTTTTTTGGTGGTAGGTTCCAATCATTATATCCACACTCCTGCATTTATCCATAGAATTGTTGTGATCAAAATCATATTCTTTTATATGAGTGATTTGTTTATTTGACTTTCTGGAAACCAATTCAATCTTTATAAACTAACGCTTAGTGAAATGCTTATCAAAGTTCTTTGTACCTTTACTAGAGTAGAAAGTTCATTTCTTTTCCAATCAAAAGCAAGAAGGTTCAGTCTTATTCCAAAAATTACTGGCATTTCACAGAAGTATATGTGATTTTTTAACATTCATTTATGCCGACACTATTATAAACAACTTTCCAAACAGTCATAACATTCGTTATAGCATACTAGTTAGTGTTATTGTTCGTATTTTCTAATTCTAATTATGACATCATGGTGGTATATGTTTCCATATTTACGACAATACGAAGAGACATCAAGGAAATGTATGATGAGTCTGCACAAATTGTTATGGATATGCATCTATCACATTAATATGTTAGCTGACAGTCCTACTTTGTAATGTGGATTATTGTTTTCTAATATTTATTAAAATATGATATTAGACAAAATATATGAATTTGAAGTATGTTTATATGAACATGTGTTATTTGATAATTGTCCTCAACTTAAAACATTCTCGATATATTGGAATGTTAGTACTTTTTCTATCTTTTATGTTTCTGCTATGGGTTCTTTTTTTTTTTTAATTCAGAGATTAAGTTTTTCTTAATTTCTTTTCTTTTAGTAATTATATTCTATATGATTTTGATCAGGTAACTGATTTGGGTGTAAAACACTTGGTAAAGAATTGTAGGCGAATAATGGATTTGAATTTGAGCGGTTGCAAGATAATATTTCTTTGGGTTAGAGAGCTATTTAATATGTATGAGAACTACTATTATTTGCTCATTTATAGATGTTGTAACTTGACGCATTTCTTTATTCGAGTGTATAATGTTGTCCTACACACATACACACATAATAATATTGTCCTACAATTTAGATTTCATCAAAAGTGGGTGCACAATTTTGAGTATAAGAAGCAGATAGACACACTTGTTGTATTGTCTTATATGCCAATTTTATTTAGGAAAGTGTCATTGGAACATTTCAACCCTCTAATGACATTTTAAATTACAAACTGACAATGATATCACTCTTCAATTTTAATAAAATTTTAAGTATAAGTTGCATTTACTAAGAAAGTCTGAGTTTAAGAAAGTCTTAAACTTCCAAGTAACAATGGGTGTTAGTAATTTCAACTGGTTATGAAGTATCATGTGTGCTTATTGCATCATTATCATTATTATTTGCAGCTGTGTATTAGTTTTTAGCCTAATATGTGAAGTTATCATCACTACAACAACTATAAGCTTATTGAACTCAGATTTCTTTGAGCACTATATCCTTGCTTTTTCCATTAATTATATGTAATTTAGTCTTTTGACTAGAAAAATGCAGAATATCTCTACACAAAGTTTGTCTCTAATAGCTGACAATTATCAAGAACTAGAGGTACTAAATATTACTAGGTGTGTGTGTGCACACACACACACACACACACACACACACACTCTGCAAATCTTCTATTTGTCACCATTCAATTTAATTTGTTTAATTTACTCCGAAAAAAGATTTGTTCAATATGTCATATGCAAGTAAAAAACTCATTTTTGTGGAAAAATTGGTGAATATTGTATATTTAAATTTATTGGACAAGTTGTGGTCATAATTTTCAAACCTTTTCATTTTCTATCATCCTAACTATGACTAGTTTGATTTTGTTTACTATGTACAAAGTGAAAAAGATAGATAGGAGGAGAGCAAGTACAGGATCACATTGTGGTAGATTTGAAACTACAATCTCTTTTTAGATCTAAACACATAGGCCATTTATTTGTATTCCATTTATCTGTGTTCAACTATTAAGGTAGAAAAATGTGTCAAGGTGCTAATGATTATATAATTAGTTTTATGTTGTTTTATATAATTATCCCGGCCGAGTACCACTTTATGGAAAGAGTATCATACTATCAAATTTACAAAAACCAACAATGAGTTCTCTATCTAATGTGTTATCACAGAACTACTTGCTAGATAATAGAGAGTAGTTGAGATAAAGAGAAAGTACGAAATGATGATGAATGGATTGTAAGACATATTAGCTCAAATAAAACAAACTAATCCAAACATCCAGATATCTAATTCATTTAATAGTCTTCTACCTACGTCTCACAGCCTCTTCAAGTAGAAAGTGCCTTTCATATACTTAAACAATATACATTTACTGTCATAGATAATTCTGAACAACTTGGTTAATTTTGTAACTCTCGGTTTCAATTATTATAAATGCAAGTTATTAGTTTTGGAATTTAGTTTTTTATGTATTCATACAGTATGTGTGTATATATAGTCTCAAGTTATATTATTCTAATTGTTCTTATAAATTTTGTTTGTAGGTGGGCCGAGATGATGATAACCCTAATATAGAAAGAGGCGAAGATACTAACGATATAGAAAGGGACGATGTATGAAGTTTCTATTTAACTTTATTTAGTGAAACTTATTAATTATAGTTTGTTTTTTTTGTAAGAACATCCATAGTTATGATTTTGAGTTCAATTTGTAGTTTATTGATTTAGAACAATAGTTTGTACTTATTTTGAACTTTATTACATATGTCAAACATGATTACGTTAACTTTATTTATCTCTTTATTGTTCTATTTAAATTGTTAATATCTATTTCGTATATGAATGCCTAGTCCAACTTGTTGGGGACATTGAAAAGTGATCATATTGTTGTTGTTGATATATTTCATTTGATGAATATTTTGTAAATACATTGGTGTATAAGAAATAATATCATATGTAGTGCGATATATATTTCTAATCGCAACGGTTATGTAATTGTTATAATTTTTTAACTATGGCAACCCATAAACATTGCAAAAAACTAACAACGGTTGTCAGTAACTGTTGTAATTGGATATGAAACAGTTTTCGCCAACCGTTATCAATAAATTAGTAATGGTTTTAAACCATTGCAATTTAATAAATCTATTGCAACAGTTTTTAAAAATATTGTAATAGGCATATATAAAATGCAACTGTTTTTATAACCATTGTAATAAATATGTATAAATGGCAACGATTTTCTTAACCATTGTAATAGACATGTATAATTTGCAATAGTTTTCATAACCATTGTAATAGGTAAGTATAAATTGTAACAATTTCTAATAAATGTTACAGAAATATTGTAACATTTTCCTACAATCATTACTATTGAGTTGCAACATTTTCATGCCACAATT
Organism: Dracaena cambodiana; assembly: GCA_036321105.1. Lineage (NCBI taxonomy): Eukaryota > Viridiplantae > Streptophyta > Magnoliopsida > Asparagales > Asparagaceae > Dracaena > Dracaena cambodiana. The sequence goes on along the minus strand of JAYEPQ010000005.1, from coordinate 26,695,596 downwards.
ATAATAACCGTTGCATCGAAGATCGCAACGACTATATTTAGCCATTGCAAATTTATTCTTATGGAATAGTTGTAACAACCGTTGCAATATTTAATCAAAACCGTTGTTATTATTTTCTGCAATAGTGGCAAGCACAATGGATTTTAAAACCGTTGCAAATAAATTTAGCAACGGTTTTAATATCTAAGGCAACACTTATCAACCAACGCTTATCACTTGGTAAGTGCATGTTTATGTGTGTGTGTCTATATATATATATATATATATATATATATATATATATATATATATGTATCTCTCTCTCTCTCTCTATATATATATATATATATATATATATATATATATATATATATATATATATATATATATATATATATGATTACTGTAGGTGAGCCTCCAGCTCAGGAAAAATTACGTGAGCTAGCGGCTAAACTATAATGATTTTATGATTTTTCTTCAATATTTTTTTTACAATTGCTATCTCTACCTCCTTAACTTCTTTCAGATTAAATTTCATAAATTTTGGAGTTCATTTACCCCTTCATCAAGTGCATACAAAGTATTGTATTCATTGAAAACCGTTAATTTTGTGTTAACTTGATGGATGACCAAATCAAAACTAAAACCCAAGAAATTGGGTATGAGTGAACCCTAGGAAGTCGAGATCATAATACAGAAGAATTTTTTTAAAAAATATTATTAGAGATAGTGGAAATGAACTGCAGCTCAGGTTACTTGCGTGAGCTGTCAGCTCATTTCCATTTCTCTCTCTCTCTCTCTCTATATATATATATATATATATATATATATATATATATTTGAGAAAAATGAAAATGAGCTGACAGCTCACGCAAGTTATGTGAGTTGCAGTTCATTTCTAATATCTCCAGTAATATTTTTTAAAAATTTCCAATATCTTTCCAATATTTACTGATAATATTGTCTTAGTTGATGAGATAAGAGCAGGAGTAAATATCAAGTTAGAGTTATTGAGGTATATATTAGAATCTAGAGATTTTAGATTAAGTAGGTTTAAAACAGAGTATATAAAGTGTAAATTTAGTGAACGACGGATCATAAACTATAATGCTGTAAAACTGGATGGCAAAAGATACAAATGATCTATTAGTTTATATATTTGGGTTCTATTATTCATAATGATGGAGAGATAGATAATAATATTAACTATAAGATACAAGCTGGCTGGTTGAAATGGAGGAGGGCAACGAAAATTTTATGCGACCGTAACATTCCGTTAAGATTGAAAGGAAAATTTTATAGGACTGCTATTAGACTAGTTTTATTATATGGCACGGAATGCTGGACTATAAACAAACGTCAGTCACAGAAGATAAGTGTAGCAGAGATGCGCATGCTCCGTTTGATGTGCGGCAATACTAGGAGTGATAAAGTGAGAAATGAAGATATTCGTGCTAAGATATGTGTACCTCCCATCGATGAGGAGATGCGAGTAAATTACTTACGATGGTTTAGTCATGTGCAATGTACGCCTACAAGTGCACCAGTTCGAAGAGGGGAGTTTATCAATGTAGAACAAATTAAAAGAACGAAGGAAAGAGCGAAGAAAATATGGATGGAGGTGATACGTAAAGATATGAAGTCTAGAGGTTTAAATAAGGAGATATTACTTGATAGAAATAAATGGAGAAGGAATATCAAAGTGATCGATCCGGCGTGATTTTTTTTTGGTTCATGTAGCCTACCCCAAATACTTGGGATAAAAGATTTAGTTGCTGTTGTTGTATTATGATCTCGACCCCCTATGATTCACTCACACCCAATTTCTTGGGTTTTAGTTTTGATTTGGTCCTCCATCAAGTTAACAAAAAATAACAGTTTTCATTAAATAAAATATTTTGTATGCGCTTGATGAAAGGGTAAAAAAAACTCCAAAATTTATGAAATTTAATCTTAAAGAAGTTAAGAAGGTAGAGATAGTAATTGTTAAGAAAAATTGAAAAAAAAATATTTGATAATTATAGTTTTGCCGCTAGCTAACATAACTTTTCTTGAGCTGGCGGCTCACATATAGTAATCCCATATATATAAATATAAATATATATATATATATATATATATATATATATATATATATATATTTATATATATATGGGATTACTATATGTGAGCCGCCAGCTCAGAAAAAAATACGTGAGCTAGCGGCAAAAGTATAATGATCCAATGATTTTTCTTCAATTTTGTTTTTGCAATTACTATCCTATCTTCTTAACTTTTTTCTAATTAAATTTCATAAATTTTAGAGCTCATTTACCCTTTCATCAAATGCATACAAAATATTTTATTCATTGAAAACCGTTAATTTTGTATTAACTTGATGGAGAACCAAATCAAAAATAAAACCTAATAAATTGGGTATGAGTGAACCCTAGGGGGTCGAGATCATAATCAAAAAGAAAATTTTTAAAAAATTTATTGGAGATAGTGGAAATAAACTGCAGTTCAGATAACTTGCGTGAGCTGTCAGCTCATTTCCATCTCTCTCTATATATATGTGTGTATTTAATTTTTAAATAATATGATTGGTACAGTTCTATTTGGGTTTCAAAGTTCGAAAGTAAAAAACTGAAAGAATTTTTTCAGTTCGAGTCGATTTTGTTTATATGGCTAGATTTCGTTTGGTAATTTCAGTTTTAATTGAACTTTGCTCACTCTAAGTATGAGAGAGGAGAGGACAAGAAGGGTAAATTTTTGTAAATCATGATTGAATAGAAAGTGTTCTACTTTTTTTCTTAGTGCAGTATAAATGGCCCTTAGTTTTCAAAGGCAAAGGTCGAAGTCAAACTGCAAAATATTTTTCAATTAATTGAATCTGAGTTCAAAAGACTAACGCAAATATATCCCGACTTCAATTTTCACTTGCATCAATTAAAAAGAGATACTAGAAATAAAGTTTGTTTTGGCCTTTGTTCAGAATAGAAAAAGTAACTCAGGATATCCTAATAAAACAGAAGTATTTGGTAATGAGTGAAATTGGATTGTGAAATGTTTCAAAATAAATGTCCGTCTTTGTCACAATTTGCTTGAAATGAAGATACTCGTTAGGTGTAGCCCCCATCAATGAGAAAATGCGAGAAAATTACTTACGATGATTTGGTCATGTACAACGTAGAACTATAAATATACCAGTTCGACGAAGAGAGCTTATCAATGTAGAACAAGTTAAAAGAGTGAAAAAAAGACTGAATAAAATATTAATGGAGGTGATACGAAAAGATATGAATTTTAGAAGTTTAAATGAGAAGATATTATTTGATAGGAATGATGGAGAAGGATTATCAACGTGATCGATCCGGCGTGATTCTCTTTTGGTTCATATAGTCTATCCCAAGTACTTGCGATAAAAGACTTAGTTGTTGTTGTTTGTCACAATTCTCTTGAAAAATAAGGTGAGATGACAAATATTGTGAGATAACAGAAAATGTATGCTATGATACGCTACAACTGTTACAACTGAAGAGGAACAACCACAACAAGATTTAACGACAAAGCCAAACAACGAACACAATTTAGTGAGCTTTGTCTCAAAACCATTTTCTTCACCATTATGTAACTCTTGAAACTCCAGATGTAACTCTTGAAACTCCAGATCGAGGGCTCTAGTAGAGCTAATATAAAACGAAAAAAATACAAATATCGTACTAATATAAAGTAATAACCCTCCCTGATCCAAAAGAGCTAGAGTCATCATGCAATAGTTATATAATGATAATTTCGTATGATGACCGATAAAACTAGGAATTATGAAAAAATAAAGAATAACTTTATAGTCTAAGATATATATTAAACGTTAAAATGACCATCATTTATAAATGAAATAGACAAATATAAAAAATAAAGATAAGAGAAAGAATTTTGAGTGAATGAAGAATAATTTTGTATTTTGAGATGTATATAAAACGTTATAATGACCATTCTTTTATAGATAAAAGAGACGGATATAAAAGGTGAAAAGAAAATAATATATAATTTGATCATAATTGTATATAATCATAAATCAGGATAATCAGCCTAATTAGAGATATTTGATAAATATACTAATTTAGAAAGATATTCTAAATTAGTAAAATATTCTAGTAATTACCTATGCCTATAGAAATTCCTTCACTTTCATGCAGAAAAAGAAAACCTCCGCATTCATATATTTAGCAAAATAAAGTACACATAAATTGTAATCTAATGGGATAAGATGAGATAATATTATTGGATTGTTCATGTGGCGTGATGCGGTGATTGCATGAGAACAAAGGCAAGAGGTGGCTGGACACCATGGGTCCAGAAATTAATACTTTTTGGCCCTATGCAGAGGTTGCAATGATAGGTCCAACTATGCCGTTTATTAAAAAAAAAAAAAAAACATAAAAAAAATAAAATAAAAATGTGTTTATTCTACTAATTGGGTGTGCCCGTTCTTGGATCCTGTCCGGACCCGACCCGATAGCGGGGTTGGAGCTTGCTCCATTAATTGCTACACTCTATGTGGGTGAGTGTTGTTCACCAATATATTGATGACCATATAGAAAAGATAATTGACTAGCTAGTACCGTAATTTAATATATATAGCCACCTTTCATGTGACCTAATTTATCAAGTGCTTTCTTGAAAACAATAGTATGGAAAAAGTATAATTGTTAAAAGTCCTGATTTTCTAAGTTGTTGCACAGATTCCATCCATAAATTCATTTTCTTCCGTATAAGTTATACTGTCGATAAGAATTATAGTTCTTACTGTTTACATGTTATCGTATGAATATACAATACCAAAAATAATAACATGAAAAAAGTATATTTGTTAAAAGTCCTGATTTTCTTAGTTGTTGCACATCCAACTATTAATATTCTCAATCATAGTAAGAAGAAGTTTTATTAAGATTAGTATGAAAGTTCATAAGACTATTAACCTGGTAAGCTTCTAAGAGCACCCCTTGTATTTCCGGGGGCATCCTACAAAACTTTAACAGTATTATAAATTTACCATCAAAATTTTTTTAAGTCAATTTTAGCTTTATTTTCTCCGCAGAGCTGTCTTCTTCATTAAACATTGAAAGGGATTCATACCAGTGTTTACACGCGGAATGGAACAATGACAAAAGCATGTCATTGAGCATTTAGATGTTGAAATCAATGAGATCTCTTGGCAATTAAACTCCCACACTAAATGAAGGAGACAACATAGAGAAAGAATCATTCAAAAACAATGGCAAACTTATAGCATTCACGAAGTTTTCATGAATGCTTTTTGAAGCTCTCATTGACTTGGAGTTTCAATGAAGCACAATAGTCCGATCAAAAGACGTCCCATATTTTTGTTGTATTCTCAAAAGGCTAATTGGATAAAATATATATTCTAAAACTATACCCAAATTTTTGTTAGATGTAAACATAAATATTTTAAAAAAAAAAAACTTTCCAATGAGGAGTGAAATCCACACCTACACTAAAGCTATGTTTGGATGCTTGGAAGTAATAGAATAAGAAGAAAATAAGAAGTAACTTCCAAAAGTAAGTATTCTACTTTCAATACTTCTAATGTTTGTATATTATCTCTTAGAAGAAGAAAAAAGAAAAAGAATAAAATATTTATTTTTTTAGAAAAAAGAAGAAAATGTAAAGATATAAGATAATAAAATAATAATACTTTTTACTTTTATTTTTCTTCCACACACAAAAATTAAAAAGGACAGTCTGGTGCTACAAAACTCCCGCTATGCACAGAGGGTCCGGGGAAGGGTCAGACCACTTAGGTCTTTTGTACGCAGCCTTATCTTACTTTTTTAAGGCAAGAGGCTGTTTTCACGACTTGAACCCATAACCTCCAGGTCACATGACGACAAGTTTTACCGTTGCGTCAAGGGTGGGACAACCTTTCCACACACAAAAATTATGTAAAGTAAATTGGAGAAGTGGTGTTACCACAAAGGCTCCATATTATCTTTTAAAAAGTAACTTTTATTTTACTTCATAACTAAACAAATATATGAAGTAGTGGAATTAATTTTACTTTAACTATTTCAATTTTGCTTCCACACAATCAAACACATCCTAAACGTAGCTTATGCTAACTATATTGAGACAAAGGAACCTATTGAAGATTGAGTGGCCTAAATTGATGACACCTGTGACTTGCCCTACAATAATAAAAGCTCAATGCAAGGGTCATAATTAGAAGATTCTAACGTGCTGATGCATGACCTGCCTGTGAAAGAGGGTCGACGAAGCTAAGAAATCTCTGACAATCTAACACGGGAAATGCTAAATGAGCACCACATTTTACTAGTGAGCACCACATATACAACATAGGGGAAAATGGTGCTCACTAGAAAAATATAGTGCGCATTTAGAATTTCCGATCCAACACGGATTGGAAGAATGTGCAGCTACATTTGACTAACATTTGCAAAGAAAGATCACGGTTGCATGTCACCTCCCTGCGACCCATGGGGAGTTTCCAAAGGAGCACACCATACTTCAAGTGAGCCCACTTTACAACTTCCAGACTGAAAGTCCGGAGGAAAAAATAAACTATCCAGTGAACTCACTGGACAAAGTGGTGTGCTTCTTTGGAAACTCCCGACCCATGCCCAGTGGCGACTGGCAAGTCGAAGCAGTTCGAAAGAAGCTTCAATCACACTCGTTGCACGTGACAGGTGATCACAATTCCTGATGACAGTTATACCTACAAAACCTGTCTAGATTCAAACTCCTAATTCTATTCCAAATATTGACTTAATATTGTTGAAGTGATAGCACTGCCGACTTCGTAAAAGATCCAAGGAATAGGAGCCAACGAGGGAACCCACAAGATCCGAAGGGTAAGGGCTTAGTGATTGATCGACCAACACAGAGAAAATTTGATGGTCGAACGTACGTCCAACACTGCCGGTGGATCTAAAAGGACAGGAGCCTCCAAGTGTTGGCTTATATATAAATCAATCCCGATTCGTTTTATTTAATTTTGATGATAACAAGCTAGGTTGTGGTTGACAAGTGTTTGAAATTGTTGTCCTCATGATTTATAGAGTTGAACGATCAATATGAACTTGAAGAACGATGAGGAGTATAAAGCTTAATTTATGAGATATATAAAGCTTTAGAGTACGTACTCGAACAAGATGAAGAAGCTTCACGAACACATTTTACTAGCAAATGATGAAAAGGCTGATAGGAGCTCTTAAGATAAGTATTTCAATGCTGAAGATGATCTTCAACTAGGATTAGGTATCGCTAACAGTTACGTACTTTTTAGCTCTTGGATTAATGCTAGGTTGCATGCATGCCATTAAAATATGCTTCAGACAATAAATCAATTGCGAGAAAACTATAGACTAACAGAGTGAAGAATAACTTTTGTTTTTTGAGGCGAATATAAATGATACAATAGTCATTGTTTTATAAGTAAAGAAGGCAAATATAAGAGAGTATATAATTTAATACTAATTATATAAAATCCTCAATCAGCATAATTAGATTTATTAGGGGATTTTGTCAAACATTCTAATTTAGAAAAATATCCTGCTATAAATTGAGAACTGAACCGTTATGATCCTTTCCTCTTGCCCCTACTCTCTCTCTCTAAAAATTATTCATCATCTTCATTTGCAAAGTAGTAAAATCTTGAGTGTTTTTGAGTTGCTCATTATTTTAACTGATCTCGGCTTTGTCGTTGGCTTCAGTGGTTTCATCCCTTTGATTGAGCTTGTCATTTTGAATTTGCATAAAAATGCTTCAATTTGGTAATTTGTTGTGTACAGAAAGTATTAGAGAGTGACCTTAAACTCATTCGAAATATTGTAAAGGGCACTATAAGGTGAAGGACAATCTTGGGAGCAAGAGATGTGTTGCAAGGCTTGATTCATACACACACAGATATGGCATAGAAGTTTTGAATCTATTGGTTTGAGAGAGTGTCTAGTGGAGCTGGGAGGAAGGATGAAGTAACTTATTGAACCATTGTATATCACCATCTCACATGTTTATGTCTCCGTCTCAACGTTGTTTTGCTTATAATTAACTGCTTGCTTGGGTTATTTAATATTATTTTCTTGTACATGGTTGGTGGAGAGATATTGTTGATTGCAAACTCGTTGTATGTGAGGTACAATGTTGAAAATAACGTGTTATGAAACCCGTTATATTACGTTACGAAACCCCAACGCCATGTAACAACTGAAAATAACTCAGTGCACCGTAATATTACGTTTTTTAATGTTATTTTATGTTATATTACGTAACGTTGCGTTAAATTTCGAACTTGCTATAATTTGCGATTGTTTCGTTGTTGACTTATTGTAATTCCTCTCCGGTTGCTGACTAGTCAAACTCACACGTACATATATTTTTGACAATACTACCTAAATTGAATCCCCACTTGGAGTCGAACTCATAACTTTTCGTAAATTAGGTGATGCCACTTGAGATAAGACTCATTGGCACTGAAATATCTTACTTGTTGATTCTATTAAATTTTCAACTGAACTGAATCAACAATTATAAGAAAGATAAATTGAACATTACAAAATATAAATTACAATAATGATAATAATTGAAATTGAAATAAAAAAATTAGAATCTTATTTTCTTCTTTAGATAGTAACTGGAATTATGATTACAGATAATATAATTTATGAAGATAATTGTAAAAATTATTGTAAAACTTAATATAAATTTAGAATAGATTATTTATTAAAAATGGTTTTATATTCTTTTTTAGAAATTTTAAATTTATTTTCCAATTTATAAAAAACTATTTTATTTAGTTTGATATTTATTTTTATTAAATAAATAGAAAATTGCATAAGCTGCGTTATGGGTTATGCTATATGAGACATAACCTAAAAGAGGCAAAACGTTATGTTACCATTATTGCTATTTTAATCATTAGTGAGGTATATTACTTCAAATCATAAACTGTGTTGATATTATTTATGGGGATAAATAAATATGATTGTTAAAGTCCTTGGTTAAATAGTAAAGGAAAAATTTTAATTTGTGACTATCAACATATTAACCTATTCACCCTTTATAGACAGAAAAATGAAGATTGGAGGCCATGGATAGGTTTGACAATCGTGGAAGCCACGTTCTTTCCATGAAATATGTGCAACAATGTCAATTTTTAAATGATTACAAAGTGCGAGATAAGATATGGAATAAAGATGAGGTGAAATAAGGGTTGAAGACTCTGTGCACATGCACAAAAATAGACCATGGTCGAAGCTGTGGTTGACGGCTTAGACTGTTATCGAAGTCATAGTCTACATCTTGATCACAATTGATAACTTAGTGATTCTACCTGCAGACCATCATTGAAGTAACTGTCGATGGTGTCCTGGGCTAAAAGCTAATGTGGATTTTCAACATGATTTGGATAAGTGTTTACTTGGAAAGAGTTTCCTTCTATACTAAAAATGGTATTAACTCTTTGGATGGCTAACATTAAAGTGGGATTTGATCTAAATACTACTATTAAAAATGAAGAATTTATGAATCTATGATCTCTATAGAAATCTACAATCTCTAATATTGAAAGGGTTCCTCTACTTGCTCCCTACCATTAAAGAGCTCATGAAAGAGTTGTTTTCACCTTCTTTAAGAGTTAGATCTCTCTGCAAAATACTAACTTTCTTCTCCATTGCTATGTATAAGGGAGAACATTTTGTGTTAAAACTTGTTAAAGAGGAAGGCTCATATCACCGTGAAGAACTCTCTATGTATGATTTCATTTTTCCCACCCTTGTGATTATCTTCATCGATCTCTATGTCAGATTGGTATCAGAGCGTCCATAAAGCCAAAAAACTGCTCTGAGTAGGTTTCTCCATCACAGGTTTCCATATAGCAATGAGGAAAAAGCGGATTTTGTTGAGTGGTTATATCGTGAACTATGTATTCATTGATTAGAGAAGAACTAGGTGTTCTTTTATATTGAAATTTCTCAAGAGTCACTGCCTTTTCCCATATTCTCAGTTTCAATCGAATTTAGAATGAAACAAAATAGCTACTTCGCTATGGATTACTTCTTCTATTGCAGTGTTCCGACACCATTTTTCCAAATGTGGACATTGAGACACTTGTCATTGAATGTGACTAAGGGAGAGGTATGAGAAATACCTCTAGAGATCACATTCCAATGGTGCATCGCCCAACCACATGCATTATCATGGAGCCTGACCGATCACAAAGTCGTCTCTGTACAGGATAGCGACTAAAGAGGTTAATCAAAGTAACAAGCAAAGAGGACATGTTTACCACTCATAGAGTCGCAGGCGACCAAATAATAGACTCCAAGTATAACACTACTCTCTCGCAAGAGACTGTGAATAATACTTTATTTGTAAAAGCTTTTTTAGAATAGCACTTGCACACTAATTGGAAAAAGAAGTTTGCCTTGTTTAAGACCATAATAGATAAGAGCACCATAAAAAGAATGCTATCAGTAAAGTAAGAGATACAGTTGGTGCTACCATCTCCACTTCCAATAAATCCAAGACAGTAGCTCTAGACAGGAATACAACATGAACCACTACAGATCGTTCTTCTAACAGTATGAACTGGAAATGCTCTCATATAAGCAAGTCTTCTCCTAAAACTCCTATGTGATGTTATTCATACATTTAACTTGAGGTACTACTTGGAGCAGCTATGTCATCCAAGACGTGCGCGCACGCTATCGAAATGACCATTAGTCTTTGACAGGCTATGCAGTGCCTAACCAACTCTAAGATTGGTGTTACCATCCCTAAATGCTCCTGGTATCTGAAACAAAGACGCTATACGAAGAAGGATTTATCTCATGCTACTGTCAACATGGCCGAAGTCGAAGAAATCCCACTAAAGAGCCCAAAACAATTGGGTCAGTCGCTAATGTTATTAGGTATAATTTCATGTCCTGACTTTCTTCCAATCTTAAGGGCCTTGCTGTCAAGAAGATAGCATCTATTGCAACACTAAAATCCAAATTTATATCAAGGATGTTGCTTTACCATATGATTATGGTGCTTTGTCTGGTTTTTATGAGGAACTGATACTGAATGAAGAAGATGCTATTTCCTTATGTACATTAACTAATACACTGAGCTCTCTCCAATCTCGCGAGACTCGTATCAGAGACTAAAATTTCTTTCTAGTTGAAGATCATAGAGTAAGAGAGATTTTGTCAGGAAGAATGGAAAGGAGGGTGCCTTATTTACGAAAATTCTAAATGCGCACCACACTTGACTTGGTGAGCATTGGTTTCCCCTGTGCTGCTCATCACTTTATTATAAGATGTGATGCTCATTTAGAATTTCCCCTCCCTTTATAAAGACAACTCAACATATCAAATGACCAAAATACCCTCCGAACTATTTGTTTTCTGGCTGCTAGAGGGAGTATTTTTGACAAATATATCCCTCAGCCAGCCGTTATATGGCTATTGGAGGGGGTATTTTGATCAAAATACCCCTAAAGAGCTCCCAATTTGTTGGGAGCTGTCGGTCTCGATTTGGGCCAATCTGGGCATGTCCAGAACCTCAATTTTCAACAAAACGAATCAAGACCGGTCCCACTCAAGCTTCACCTAGGGTGGCCAAGTCCCGAACGCGAGCTTGAGTGGCCCGGTCAACCAAGCACCCTGACATGCCAGGCCTAGGCCCGATTGGTCTCATGCCTGGCACCAGGTCTGGACTTTTTGAAAAGCACTGGTTGAGTTCATTAAGCACCTAACACATCATATCCAAACCTATCTAATAGCTAATTAAGATTTATATTTTAAATTTCTAAGATTAGAAAAACGAATCCATACAAATAATTTAAATTATTATCTTAACAATGAAATTAATTATTAAGAGAAATAAAAAATAAATCATTAGGATAAACATAGGGTACTAGGTAACAGGATGTTACACAATGTCTTTTATATATTAAGACCATTTCATCACCTAATGCGGCCACCTCCTGTCCTCGGGAAAGAAAGAGAGGCTAAATTAAGCTAAACTACCTTGAAGTTTATATGGTTTCGTCATAACTAGCAATATATCAAGAAGCTATCTTAACCTATTAACTTAGGATAAACTACCACAAAGCTGACAGATGTACTACCATTCACTTTCAAAGTTTGGACGATAACCTGAATTTGACAATAAAATACTGTAAACTTTAGGACAAATTGCGAAAAGCTACCATCAGTTTTAGGTCCAGTTATAATTGTTATGTACGGAAGAGTTCACAGTAGTTTATTATTATATTGGAAGTTCATGATAACTTACTTTTAGGGGTCATTTTTTTTTTATATTGGAAATGGAATGATCTTCTACTGTTAAAATAAACTTAAGAAATTATCATGGAAGCCCTGTTTTGCAAATACAAATTAAAAGCTGAAAGGTTTGATCTATTGCAATTTTAAAACTTCATTGAAATTAGTAAATTACAATTTGCAAATTTAAAGCTTTAGCCCCTTTCCTGAAATTAATGCGGACAATTCTTCAATGGCTATCCAAAACTGAAACCTTTGAAATCCCCGTGACAATGGTTGCAGCATCATTTTAAAAGAGTAGCATGAGAAATGTGAGTGCAAACTCCATATGAAGTCAAGATTTCATGCATGGAAGAGGTTCTCATCACAATATAGTCACCATTGAATGCAGGGCGAAAATTCAATATCCTAGAATCGTTGCAGAAGTCACCAAACTTGAGCCAAATACTCAAACACGGGGAAAAAGACCAAACTGATGTATTCAATTTCTTATCTACTAGCTTGACATTACAGGAGTTTTTCCCATTGTTCTTTCCTGTCTACTAATTAACAGTACAAATAAAAAAAATTTAGCCAACAGCAAAGGCCGACAACTAACGTCGAGCTCTGTCACGGGCCAATAAAATCCTCATTTAGAACTGAGAATACTCACAGAAGTCAGCCCACATCACCGGCCCATTCCAGTAGAAGCACAGTCCAGATGAACCAGTGGCTTTACAGTAAAATTTACCGTTACTTGGAAAAAGGGTAATTGAGCGGATATTCTGATACGGGTTGGAGAATTTGTATAAAAGAAAATATGGGTTGTCTTATAACCCAAGTTTGTAAATGAAATCTTAGTCTTCCCCTTTCCTCATCTGCTCTCTCATCTCCTCTCTAATTCCTCTAATTCCTTCTTCTTCTACCTCTAAACTCCATTCTTCTTCTCTTTAGCTTCTTCTCTTTAAATCTAAGCCATTCTTTCTAATCCAAATCTTTTGCAGTAATCACTAGGGAGTTATCAATGCCGAACAACAAGGCATCTTCGTCAAGGAGTTCGAAGCATAGCTCCGATATAAGTATCAAAGCTTCAGGTCACTTGGAGACCATAGCGGAGGAGTCCGGTTCCTCAACCAATGCTTCGGCAGCGGAGTTCGATCATTTAAGGAACTACGAATGAGATGGAAGAACTACGAAGTTGGATGAAGAAGCTTGACACTGATCGGGAGAGCGACAAAGATGAAATCAAGGCCATCCTGTTAGATCTACAGCATCGAGCTTCGATGGAGGCTTACCACAGGTTTTCAGAGCTTTCTTCTGGCCGAATCGAGATGGGTCCAATCTCCGGTGGCGACCATTCCATCAACTTGAATAGAGAAGGTCCACTCCTTCCCATCCCTCCTTCTTCTATGTTAATTGGATCAACCTTCACTCCAATGTTTAATAATTCTCCTCTGGGTAGTGGGAGGCCACTTGATGGGGAGTATTATTATCGCCCTCGGCCAGAGTTTCTGACGTTCTCCAGAATTGATGTCCATGGTTGGCTCTATCGAGTCGAACAACTCCTGGAGTTCTTTAGGATGAGCCTAGACCAAAAGGTGAGGATGGCTGCCCTCTATCTCAAAGGCAAACCCTTACACTGGTACCTGTGGTCGGTGAGGTTGAAGGGAGGACCATTGGAGTGGCACGAATTTGAGAAGGGTTTTATTGAGATGTATGATGTTAACCACAAAACTAGTTATGCAGGAGAGCTCTCAAAGTTGAGACAAGAGGGGAGTTTGGAGGATTAGTTACAGGAATTCATGCGACTCTCTCATCATATCCATGGACTATCTCAAGAGTATCTTATTAACTGCTTTGTGAGTGGATTGAGGGATGTGGTCAAGTATGAGGTAATGGCGAAGGATCCCCAAACCATGAGGGCAGCTATGAAGTTTGCCCGGCTGGAAGAAGAGAACATTTTGGCCATAAGGAAGTCTACAAGAACCACCATACCCAAAAGTTTTGCTCCTGTGCATCATAACCCAACCAAAGAGCAGGGCATTGTGAAGAACATTCCAACACAAGGTAGCTCCTCCAATCTACCAGTAAGGAAACTATCCTATCAAGAGATGAAAGAGAGGCGGGAGAAAGGTCTTTGCTTCAGTTGTGATGAAAAGTACATTGCGGGTCACAAGTGCAGGACTAAAAAGATGTATCGCTTGGAGATTGTACCCGATGAAGAGGAGGAGGGGGACTGTAACACTTCCGTTTTTTAGTTGCTTTCCAAAACGGAGGACGCTACTTATTACTTGCACTAGACAACTTAACAGTCACAGAATTTTGAAATAACCATAACTATTATCACAATCAGTGAATAAATAACATGTCTGAAAGTGAAAAGATTTTATTTATACAAAAAGTTCATTACATAAAATGACACACTGTTTTAAATATGAACACAAAAGAATCAAAAGAGAAAACAGTGTCCAGACAAAAGGAAATATAAACAAATATACAAATATTCTCCAGATAGTACTTTACTTGCCTATTGTCACTCGATCTATCAAACGAAGTACGGGTCTTCAATTAGGGCTGGATGCCCTTCTTCACCTTTCAAATATGGGTTCAAAACCCAGAATATTAAACCCAGCAAATAACATATTTAAAATGAGAAATTGTGTACTATCATAATACAGGAATATAAGTGTGCATGAGCATTTTTATATCAGTGTTGTTCGTATACATGTAAATTAAATATGAAAGCAAGTATAAATAAATGCATAAATAAATAAACATGATAATAACTAAATAAACATGAGAATAACGCTCTATCTATTTAATCATATATTCTATTGGTCTCAGTTATCGTCCAATTTAATTGTAAAAACTGTATTAATGGATAAAATAGCGCTATTCTCCATTGTCGTATAAGTGCCCGTGCATACCCGGGACCCGGCCACAATATTCATGGCACTGAACCATGACATACCGCTAGGCACTACGATCAATTTCTGTAATGTATTACAGTAACGGACATATCACTCTGGGTAATTATCAATTGGTGATCCAGTAATCATTCAGGCCGCTGCAGTAAAAGAATCTCAGCCCTAACAATACAATCAATTCTTATATGGTAAAACTCTTATCCATCATATAGTTTCTCCCATTTCCGTATTCATAATACATTACGCACATAAAAATTTTATTTTTTATTTAATTGTTTACTTTTTCTTTCCCTTCTTCAATTATTTTTTCAATCCATGATAACATGCTTGCATTTTCATGACCGTACATGACATGTAATATCATAACACATGATTCGCAATATCAAAGCATATAACTTGTAGCATGATAAATTAACACATGATATATTAGTACACAGTTATATCACAATTCATATCATTAAAATTATTTCAATAATCTGGTTCAATTCTTAATGCCAATCAATAACCCAATTTGGAAACCAAATGCATCATGTAATATTACTGTATTATTTCTACCTATCAATTATTCCTAATTAATCCAAGCTAAACCTAAGTCCAATCCCACTAAATTCCCACTTATTTTTATTTTATTTTTTTCTTTTCTGTCAGGCTCAGACGCAGGCCCAAGCCTACTGTCATTTCATTTTTTTTCTTTTACTGAGATGGGCTGGCCGACCCAGTCTGTTATTATTTTTTTATATTTTTTTGCTAGCCCAAGTTAAATCCAAGCCCACTGTATTCTTTTTTTTTTTTTTTCCTTCTGGACTAGGCCAACCCAGTCTTTTTCTTTTTCTTTTCTTTTTCTCTCTACTCTCGGCCCAGCCACAAATTCATCTCCTCAACCTTCTCTTTGTGTTACTGTTGCTTTTTCCTCTTCTTCGTTCCTCCCTTCTTCTTCCTTTTTTTTCTTTTTATTTTATTTTATTTGCTTACCTATTTGCAAATTTTAGTGTAAGGAACATGATTGTAAGTAATAGCACGCTCATATCAAAAATAAAATTTCTACTATAAATCCAAACTTAATTTAAACAAAATGGCTAATATTTAATTACGTCTGCAATAATATAATCAAAAGAAAAATTATATAATTAAAAGAAAAACAATCAATTCAATCGTGCACTAGAAAAAAGGAAGTGTGTTAGTTACATCGGATTTTTTTTAATTTCCTTCAATTTCTCGAACCCGTTTCTTCTCCTTCTCCTTCTCATTCTCGTTTTATTTTATTTTTTTGGTTCTCTTGGGGTAGCAGAGGGAGTGAGAAATGAGTAGAGAGTGAAGTGATGAAAGAGAAAGTGCTTTATTTTGGAGAGGGAAAAATAATTCAATGGCAGTTTTGTAATTTAACCCAAATGGTGACTTGTACTTCCATCAGCCACATAAGGTCTCGTCTTGCCACATGAGTTCTCCGTTCGACAGCTCAAACCAACTTTCTTTGGGGGTGTGCCCTTAGAAATCTATTATAGAAATGGTGTGTATATAAAGTAATTTCTAATTTATTTAATATTTTATTATTTACTGCTCAGATAAATATTTTCCAAATACTACCAAATTTATGCAGGATGTAGTGCTCGACGAGGAAAATTCTACAAAATTATTCGTTTATTGTTTCGATGTCCGAAATAAATGAACCGAAATTCCAAAGTAATTAGAATGATGATTTTAATATTATTAAATTAGCAATTTTGGGAGTATTTTTCGGCCTCGTAAGAAAAATCTCTAAAAATCCTAAATATTACAAACCTAATAATCGCGAAGACTGAATTTCATTTGGATTTATGGATTTAAAATCTTGAGCCGCCTTCATGTGTTCTCTGATAACTTTCACTTGCTCTGTTATTTGAGTAATCAACTGTGGTCCTAAAATATTTCGTTCTCCAATCTCGTCCCAATATAATGAAGATCTACATTTTTGCCCATACAAATCTTCAAATAGTGCCATTTTGATACTCTCCTGATAACTATTATTATAAGAAAATTCCACCATATACAAATAATCTTCCCAATATCCACCAAAATCCAACACGCATGTCCTAACTATATTCTCAAGTATTTGGATAGTCCGTTCTGATTGACCGTCAGTTTATAGATAATAAGCTGAGGATAGATCAAAATGTGTCTCCAGACTATCCATTAATTTCTCCCAATAGTATGATCTGAACCTTATATCTCGATCTGATACAATTCTGGCTGGGACTCCATATAATCTCACTATTTCTTGCATAAATCTTCTGGCTAATATTTCTGTTGACTGACCAACTCTAAATGGAATGAAATGAGCCGATTTAGTCAATCGGTCTACAATTACCTAAATTGCATTATTACCTTTGGAGCCCCTAAATAAGCCTATAACAAAATCCATCAATATTTGTTCCAACTTCCACTCTGGTATTGCTAGGAGTTGGAGCAATCCAGCATTCTTTGATATTCAGCCTTCACTTGCTGGCAAGTAGAACATCTAGATACATATTTGGCAATCTCTTTCTTTATGTCTGACCACCAGAAATACTTTTTCATATCATTTTACATCTTATTGTTTCTGGGATGAATGGAATATATTGATCTATGAGCCTCTTCTAAAATTTTATCTCTTATTTTTCCCTTAGGCACCTATAATTTTCCCTTGAATCTAATAACCTTGTCTGAGTACATTTTCATTTCCAGTCTCTTGCCTGCTTCTATTGATTCTTTAATTTCTGAAAATTTTCATCTCCAACCTGAACTTTTTTAATCTGCTCTATCAATGGTGACTGTAACTATATCTCCATAAATTGCGTTGTTCCTCCTGATAAAATTACTTCTAATTTCATCATTTGCATCTCCATTAAATATTCTTTTTGCTGAGTTAATCTCTCCACTGCAGGCATCCTATTAGTGCATCTGGCACTATGTTAATCCTTTCCGGGTGTGTTCGCCGCAAAAGTTTCTTTGCTTCCTTCCATCGAATAAACTTGAATTACAATGAAAGTGAACAAGATGAAAAGAGAACAAACGAGAGGATTTTATACTTCAATCTCTCTCTTTTACAATATGTGTGGGATCTGTGGCGATGGGATCTGTCAAGCAGCTCCTTTGGACGATCGAACGTCGAAATCTTCTCTCTTGAAGATATCGGCCGACTGTAGACGATCTTTTCCGGTCTTTTACGAACTCAAGGCTCTCTCACGTAACTTGAATTCTCTAAGATGCCGAAAAGAAGATGATCACCAAAGGCTTCAAGGCTCTCTCGCGTACTTGAATTACCAAAGGATCAAAAAGAAAACTTGCCAGAAAGAAAAGAAGACCCAAAAAGAGGAGCCATAGGGTTTCACCGAGAAGGTATTTATAGCCCCAGGAAGATTTGAGAGTTTCTATCTAAATAGAATTTGCTCTCATCAAGGATTCCAATCAAATATTTAATATTGATTTAAATCTTTTGATTTAGGAATTCTGATTGGACTTGATTTGAGTATTTGGATAAGCCAAAATCATAATCTCAATCAATTTGAGATTCTGATTATCTGCTCATGCGGAGCTTTTAATCGCATCAAAACGCGGCGCTAAATAACTAGAATGCGGAGCTATTGAACATCTCCGCATTTTACTCAACGCGAGGCTAAAAATAGCCAAACGCGGAGCTATGGATTAGCTCCGCGTTCTGTTGTGGAAAATCCTTTTTACTTAGAAATTTTCACCGCCAACAGAACCCTCTCAAAAGTTTTCAAAATGGCTTAGAACTTAGCAAATTTTGAAATACTTTGGATACTTAAGCTGAAACGCGGAGTTAGAATACCAAGTCTCCTTCGCGTTATGCTCGCTTACGTGGAGCAAATCAGCTTCACTTCGTTTTCAGTGAAATGAGTAATTATTTCATTAATTACTCTGAATTTCTGCGCCGAATACCAAGCGACGGAAATCCTGTTTAAATAGAGCTCTCGGCTCATCTTCTTCTTCATTCGGAGATTTTGAAGAGTTCTCAACCCCTGCAACCGAGTGAGCGATATCAACGAGCGATCTTCAATTGATCTCCGTTTAACTCTTCATAGTTCTTCATCATTAGGATGTCACTCCAGAAGAGTTTGGCTAGACGCACGTTGGCCGGCGTTAATGGCAGCGGCCGTGGAAGTAGACGCAGTGGCGAACCAGTCAATGCAGCGTCTCTTGAAGGTAAAAACCTTGACTTTTAATCTTCTTAGAATCATTCTGAGATGTTTTGGCTCGGTTTAATCTGGCCAATTTGTTTACTTTATCGGCGAGATTGCCGTTCTCCAGCCGTAAGGCTTGAAGGAGAAGGAGAAGTCAGAGAGGAACTCTGATCTTTCTCTACGCGAAGTTATCGCGTCATCCTCGCGCTTGAAATGCGGGGCTATTAAAAAGGAGGCAGAGAAAAACTCTGTTACGCGAAGTCACAGCGTCATCCTCTGCGTTTTAAAACGCGAGGCTATATTAACTGCTGCACGCGAAGTTAGCTTAGCTCCGCGTTCATATACTTAGAAGATTTTTCAAGTTTTGTCGAACTTCTGATTCCTCTTTTGCAGTGAACCAGATTCAGTCTGATGACTTGCTAATATCTCTAGCTAATATGGAGTGTAGCTTTTCTCTGATATATCTTCAAAGGACGACCGTGCACCGATCTTTATCAGTAAAAGTAACTCTGAGGAAGCCAGAAGTATATGCTTTACAACATAGTTGCAGTTTTCAAGCTCTGGCTCCTTTTGAAAGAGTTACAAGAACTCTGCGGCAGCTCATTAAGTTTTCTTGAGGATCATTTCTGTTAGATGATCATGTAAGGGTTTGCAGCACTTCAAATTCAACTTGTACTTCATTTCAGATGACAGATCATAGTTGACATTTGCAGAGGAGATCTCTTGTATTTGAATCCTGGATTTGAACTTCAACACCCCGCGGAGGAATCTCGTCGTTAGGTTATTGATGAGTCGATGAATATGTAGAAGATTTTGGGAGAGCTATAACTCTTTCTTCTTTGTAATCTTTTCCTTTATGAATAAAGGCAAATTATTTTCCTCTCTATCTATCGGCTTCAATAATTTTGCTTGCTCAACAAATAGATGGTTCATAATTTTGGTAAAATAATCTAAGGCTCATTTGCATAATTTAGATTTGTTAATACCTGAAATGATCAGATAATGATCATCTTAACTTAGCCAAAAATCCAAGTTCTTTATAGGAACGCGAAGCTAAAATACCAAGTTATCCTCGCATTTCGCGGAGTTGCGCAGATTAGCGTGGAGTTAATAGCTTCGCTTTTTCCATCATTACGCGAGGCTAATAGCTTCGCATTTTTGGAGAGTAACTGGTCAGTTTTCTTCTCCGAAACTCGCGCCGTATTCCAAGAGGCGGTTTCCCTCATTTAAATGAAATCTCTACTTCTTTTCTTCTCACTTCACTTGAGAATTTTCCAGAAACCCTAGAGATTCAGGCGATCAGAGCTCAGGCGACCCGAGCTTCTCCGACCGACTTTCTCCCAGTTTCCCGTCGATTTTCCTCAACTTTTTGAGAAATGACGCCCAAAACCCGTGCTACTTCTCGCGCAGCTCCATCATCGGCGACTGGCGCAAGCAGTGGTGGCAGCAATGCGCCAGTCCACACTTCGCCTATTGGGGGTAAGAATCTCTCTATCGAGACTCTTTAGAACATTTTTAAAGTGATTTGGTTTGATTTTAACTGACTGATCACCTCTTTTATCGGTGAGATCGCCGTACTCCGGCCGTAACGTCATCCTCGCGCTTTGAATCACGGGGCTATTTTGAGTAGCAGTCGCGTTGAAACGTGAGGCTATTTTAAGTAGTAGTCGCGTTGAAACGCGAGGCTCTTTTCAGTAGCAGTCGCATTGAAACGCGAGGCTCTTTTAAGTAGCAGTCGTGTTGAAACGCGAGGCTCTTTAAGTAGCAGTCGCGTTGAAACGCGATGCTCTTTTAAGTAACAGTCGTGTTGAAACGCGAGGCTCTTTTGAGTAGCAGTCGCGTTAAAACGCGAGGCTATTTTTGACTTCTACACGGTCTAATTTTTAGCTTCGCGGGGAGTTACTTTTAACTTCGCGCGGTCTAATTTTTAGCTTCGCGCGTCCATACTTAGAAAAGTTTTCTGTTTTATAGAGACTTTTCTAATCCTCGTACTTCTTTTTGCAGTAGGATATTCAGCAGAAGCTCTTCTCCATAAGCACTACTTTGGTTTTGCTGGTAGTCCTGATCCATCAACTCAATTCCGCTTCACCACCATTCTAGTTGCATATAACTCTAACTTGAGAGACCGTAGGGACAAATTGATCAAATATCATCCTATTACTGCACGCGAGATTATCACTGACGCAGCTTTCGAAGATGTGAACAGAGAAGCACTAGAGAAGCCCGCGTTTCTCTTTAGGGACCAGATGGGGCAATCAGACGCGATCCTATTTAAAGAGGACTGCATGTGGCTATATAACTCTGGCGAAGTTTTAATGTTTTTGCCTGGAATGGATCGTAACTATCCCCTGATCTATCTTCAGAGGCTGGCGATGCCTCGGGAGTTAAAGTGGGGACTAACTCAAGAGCAAGATGGCGTCCCAACGGGCAAATTTGGTACACAGGGGGTTTATCAAGATGGTCCCCCCAGATGCATTACTGGTTTGCTACCAGGCCGTTTTGGCAAGGAGCTCCCAGTAGGAGAAGTTTCCATCCGCGCAAGAACTTTCTTAAGTGAGTTCCTGGCGAAAGATGGTCAGTACCCCGCTAGCGACTTTAGGATGCCTGGCTGGGTTTATTCTTCTGGCAACATGTAGTGGGCCCGCCTCGTTCAGTACATGTTGGACTCCCATGAACCCATTTTGAAGGAGATTTGTCTATACAAGGCCATTAGAAACGTTCAATTCGGGTTCCTTCAGAGTGCATATCATTTCTTCTGCTTTCTTGAGATATATAACCCCGAGACCTGCACTTTTTTTACACCAGTGGGTGAGCTAGGGTTTGCTCTCCACGAGATGTTTGAAGTCTCTGGGCTCTCAATGGGCGAAGTCCCCTATAAGGAGTATATCCCCACCAACGAGGAGTTGAACATGCTACTGGCGAAGGATGAGCGCATCTATGCCACATACTGGGAGATGATATACTACTACCGCATCTGTGCTGACTTAGCAGGTGTGCGTAATCAAGGTATCGGCCACAAGAAATGGGCTGATTACCTCTTCGCCAATTTGAATTCTAAGGATAGTTCAACGACTGTCCATGGCCACACTCCTGTCTACATCACAGAGATTGAGCGCCGCATTGCCAAGACCCGGCTATCATTTTATACCACTGAATCCAATGAAGGTGGATTTGGTCCCGGTATCTCTTTCAAGAGTTACCATTATCAGGCTCAGTCCCCGGTGTCCAACAGAGGCCTTACTGCTCGGTTCTTGATGCTGTGGCTGAAGAGATGTGTCGTGCCGTCATTGCCAAAAGAGGCAATTGCAATGACTGTGGTATATCCTGTAGTCCTCCTCGCATACGGTCGACCTTTCGGCCTTCTTCCCGCTATGGTGTGCAATCTATAGCATGGATTGCGAATCCTCTGCAATGACTTCATCCCTACCGACAAGGGCAAGGGAAAAGGGAAAGGCAAGTTGAAGGAGATCGCTCAAGTGAAAACTCCGAACCCTAGGGTGGAGCTTCCTTACACTTATCTGATGGCATGACTCGTAATGCACTGCCCTTCTCTGATGAGTGCTGCTTCACGCCGCTCAGGTGACAAGTGTTACCTTGTGGAGCTATATGAGCGTTCCTCATGGAAGCAATACTATATGTCCCAAATCCGTAAGACTCTCCGGCAACACCAGAACTATGAGATTTTCAGATGCTTCCCCGACTTTTCTGGTGGAGGATACGGATTGAAATTGAAGGATACTGTAGGAGCAAACAATTTTACTGCTTTATTCTCAGGAGTTTTCTGGTGGCTCCTTAATATTCGGCCCGGGCATCTGGTATATCGTCAAGACAGTAAATGTCTTATCGAACCGTACATCCCGAGTCGTTTTGCTCGCCAATTTGGATACTCCCAACTCTATGTGGGTAATCCAAGCAAGAATCTTGTCTACGATGGGAACTTGTACGAGGGTGCCCGCGGCTGGTTTCATTTCGCAGCTGGCAGGACCGGAGCTGAATTTGCTCTTCCACAGAAGTCGCCAGAATTAGCCATGACTCTCAGCTTTTGCACATAGTATCGAGTCGCAAATGCTGATGTGCCTCATTTCTCCCTCAACCGAAGCTGTTGTAAGGATATTGAGGCTTTCTACATTAGCTGCTAGGGTGCTTCGAGAGTGAGAATAAAAGGAATGGAAGAATTTCTTGGCGCAGCAGCTGAACCATCAAACGTCAGCGAGTCTGGCGATAATGATGATAATAATGATGATGACAACCCTGACGTTGGAGGTGCTCTCCAACCTGTTGTCATTCGTCCCTGGAGTCCAACTCTCAAACGCCGTAGTATCTTAAAGAAAAGACCCGGTAAGAAGCAAAAGTTGGCTCAGGGAACTTTAATAGCCCTCAAGAAGTGGCTATCAAACTTGTTTCATACCTGCTAGCTTCAACTCTACCTCCGGCGCCGGCAGGGGAGAGTGAACCTGCTGGAGCACCAAGTGTTCCCGAGATTCCGGCTCCTCCGACCGTAGAGCCCGTTGTACCTCCCATGGCGCAACCGCTGGGTAGTGAGACGGGTATACTGTTGGAAACGACGACAGCTCCCCCTTCAAGTCTGACAACTAGACTTGTATCTCCAGGTATGACTCTTAATATTTTGTCTTTTGTCTGTTATTTTACTCTATAACACCATTTGCTTGTTTCCTGATGCAGGCGGTCAGCTCCTCTCACCAATGCACTCAACTACCTAGGTGGAGTCCGATGACAGGGTGGACTATTCGGGCGCTACTGGCTCAGTGGGTGGTTTGGGTAGCTCTGCCAGCGAGTTTGACGCTGATTACTTCACACCCGCTCCTTCTTCTATTCCTTCTTCAGTTCCCCCGATTGATGAACTAGGGAGCGATGAGAGAACAGAAGTAGTTATTGCGGCCACTGCAAAAGAAGCTACACCGTCTCCAAGTATGCCGTCTCCAATACCACCGGTCTGCTCCACTGAAACCTTTCCAGTGGTCTTTGGTGCACCTTCTACTCCACAACCAGCAATGTCAACGCCTTCTATCATAATGGCTGTCGAGACACCTGTAACTCTTCCAGTTTCGAGTCTTCCTGCAGGGGATGAGGATAACTTGAAGTTCTCGTTCGAAACTACTTCCGCAACTGGGGGAGCTTCTGGTGGAAATACTCCCTCCTCTTTTTCTGTCGGTGGCACTGCCCAGGTGATCTGTACTAGCGTCGCTTCCCCTCAGGTTCCTAACTCTACCAGATCTGCGTTGGCCTTATTGGCTCCGCAAGTTATGAACCTGGTGCAGGGACAAGCTTCCTCTTCTTCAATTCTAGTGGGTACCGCTCCTCCTCCAGCGACATCTTCTTTAGCGCTGCCTGTTTTGAATACAGGCGCCGTGAATCATTTTGAGAAGCTCTTCAACTATAGCGTTAATGACTTCATGCGGTTGCTCAAAAGATGTGTCGAGATAATCTCTGGCGATATGGATTTCTTCAGTCTTGGCCGTCCGATGCTATCCAGCTATTTGGATAATGTTGAAAGAATCGGGGGACAGGACCGAGCAGCTCCCTACCGGGCCCGCTTTAATGCCTTAGAAGAGCAGGTGAACATGTTAAACACTGTTCGCCAAGTGGACGTGGAAGCGATTACCGCAATAGAGATGGCGCGGCTTCGGGTAGAATTGACAGCGCGTCGGGAAGAGGTGATACGACAGGAAGAAGATTGGTCTCGGGAGTTGGCAGAGCTTCAAGCTAGTCGGGAGTCCATTCTTAAGAGCTTGGAGGCGGTGGACTCAGAGATTGGGGGAAGTCAGGCCGAAATCCTTAGAGCCCAGGAGACCATTGCTAAAACTCGGGCGGTCATAGTGGCTAATGAGCTTAAGTTGGGGAATCTGTTAAAAAGCGAGAAGCGCTAATCCTCCAACAGGGGCAGGTCGAGCAGGAGAAGGGAATAAGGAGCCGTGCTATAGAAGACTCTCGTCAGCGTCTGACTCATCAACTTGCAATAAATGACGATATCTTACTTCAGCAAGCTCAACACTCCATCGAAGCAAATCGTCGTCAGGTGATTGACGAGGTGATGAACAAGTTGAAGCATCTAGGAGATCCATAGTTTTCTTCTATTCTTCTATTCTTCATTCTTTTTGTAAATAAGAACTTGTAATAAAAGAAAGAATTGTTGTAACTTCATTCTTTTGATGAAATAAAGATAATCATTTGATTCTTTTACCTGCTGGCTACAAAATTTGTTTGCTCAACGGATAACTTGTCATCAAAATGATTTGGTTGTTTAGGTACAGTTTTCCGAATCTTACTGTCAGAGATAAGAGTTTAACATGACAGGGTTTTGTGAGATTTTTAGCAAACCTCCAGCTATCAACGGATTTGATTAGTCTTTACCAACTACCGTTTGAGTTGGGCTTACCATGTTATTCCCCTCAACATGGTGAGTTGTCGAGAATTTCGTTTGGGCTTAAATACAAAACTTCGCCTCTTCCCTTTGCCTTATCGGCATTGGGTAATTCATACTTTTTACCCCCAGTATAAAAGGGTTGGCGAGAAACTGGTTCTCTCCCCATTGCCTAATCGGCGCTGGGTAATTCATCAGATCTAGGTCAGAGGCGCTCAATCGCGCATGCCTAAAAAAAAGATTGGAGGCGGTTCAAGACTCTCTCCCATAACTTGAACTGGGCACACCAAATTTAGGTCAGAGACACTAAACTGCGCATGCCTAAGAAAAGACTGGAGGTGGTTCAAACTTGAGAATCAGACACACCAGGTTTAGGTCAGAGGCGCTCAACTGCGCATGCCTAAGAAAAAGATTGGAGGCTGTTCAAGGCTCTCTCGCGTAACTTGAACTGGGCACATCAAATTTAGGTCAGAGGCGCTAAACTGCGCATGCCTAAGAAAAGACTGGAGGTGGTTAAAACTTGAGAACCAGACACACCAGGTTTAGGTCAGAGGCGCTCAACTGCGCATGCCTAAGAAAAGACTGGAGGTAGTTCAAACTTGAGAACCTGACACACCAGGTTTAGGTCAGAGGCGCTCAACTGCGCATGCCTAAGAAAAGAATGGAGGTGGTTAAAACTTGAGAACCAGACACACCAGGTTTAGGTCAGAGGCGCTCAACTGCGCATGCCTAAGAAAAGACTGGAGGTGGTTCAAACTTGAGAACCTGACACACCAGGTTTAGGTCAGAGGCGCTCAACTGCGCATGCCTAAGAAAAATATTTGAGGTTGTTCAAGACTCTCTCGCGTAACTTGAACTGGGCACACCAAATTTAGGTCAGAGGCGCTAAACTGCCATGCCTAAGAAAAGACTGGAGGTGGTTCAAACTTGAGAACCTGACACACCAGGTTTAGGTCAGAGGCGCTCAACTGCACATGCCTAAGAAAAGACTGGAGGTGGTTCAAACTTGAGAACCAGACACACCAGGTTTAGGTCAGAGGCGCTCAACTGCGCATGCCTAAGAAGAAGGAGACGCGTTCTTCCAGGGATATTAAGAATAGTATTTCTTCAGAAATTTGCCATTGATCGGTATCATCATCCTGTCGCCATTTTGATTCATTAAGCGATAGGCTCCACTGGAGTATACTGTCTCCACAACAAATGGTCCTTCCCACTTGGGTTCGAATTTACCCTTAGTCTTGTGAGTTAGAACCATTGGCCTTTTAACAGTCAGAACCAAGTCTCCTTGTTTAAAGGTTCTTGGCTTAACATTCTTATTGAACGTTTGAGAGATTCAGACTTGATACAATTCAATTTGTTGTTGAGCCCTGAGACGCTTTTCATTCAACGCCTCTAATTCTTTCAATCTTTGATGATGGCGCTCTTCTGTCGTCATCTTTGTGGTTAAAGCCACTCTCAATGAAGGAATCTGGATTTCGAGAGGTAAGACGGTCTCGCTTCTATAGACCAAAGAGAATGGAGTAGCTTTTGTAGGGGTGCGAATAGTGGCGCGATAATTCCACAGGCACTCTCCTAACTTTTCATCCCAATCTCGTTTATTAGAAGAGACGAACTTCCGAAGGAGTTTAATAATCGTCTTGTTGAAGACTTCGGCCAACCCATTAGCTGTGGGGTTATATGGCGTTGAAGCAATATCTTTGATTCTGAACTTATTGCAGAACCTGGAGAATTCCTGACTGATGAATTGTGGGCCATTATCATGAATGATCCGTCGGGGAACGCCAAAATGGTAAATGACATGATACTTGATGAACTTTATCACATCTATCGTTTTCACCTCTCTCATGGGCACGGCTTCGGCCCATTTTGAAAAATAATCGGTTATCTCAAGAATAAACCGATGTCCTCTGGATGACGGGGGAGCTATAGGCCCCGCAATGTCCATTCCCTATGCCTCAAATGGCCAACTTGCAACGGTATTGTGCAAGTATTCTTGGGGTTGATGAATAAAATTGGCATGTATTTGGCATGCATGACACCATTTAGCATATGCCATTGCTTCCGTAATCATATTCGGCCAGTAGTATCCCAGCCTTCTAATGCGGTCTCCAAGTTTAGGATCGGGCTGATAAGCTCCACATACTCTATCGTGTGTTTCTCTCAGCACTTCATCTGCTTCTGCTTTTGATATGCAGCGTAGCAAGAGACCATCTCTCGACTTTCTATATAAAGTCTGAAGCTTATGGTCATAATAAAATTTCTGGGCTTTCCTCTTTATCGAGGTGGCTTCCTTTGGATCTTCTGATAATATCCCATATAAAGTATAATCCACAAACGAAAATCGCCAATCACGGGGTCCAAAGTTAAGTCTGCTTGACATACTTCTTTATTTTGAAGAACAGTATCTGGATGGAGGAGCTCTCTGCTTCCAATGGTGATGCTTTTAGCCTCACCTGGCGGGATCGCCAATGTAGCTGCTAACGCGGCAAGGGCAACCGCATATACGTTCTCATTCTGAGATATATGATAAATGTGGAATTGCTCAAAATATCCAGCTAGTTCAATGGCTAGCTGATGATAGGGGATGAGGGCTTCATGTCTGACTTCATACTCGCCCGTCATCTGATTGACGATGAGTTTAGAGTCTCCATATGCCTCTAGATAGTTCACCCCCAGTTGCAGAGCCATTTTCAGGCCGATAATGAGTGCGTTATATTCCGCCACATTATTCGTGCACGGTTCTGTCAATGAGTAACCGTTAGGTAATATATGTTTATGCGGAGATATCAGTACAACCCCCACTCCAGCAGCAGATCGTCTGGCAGCACCATCAAAGAATATTTGCCATGGTTGTTCCTTACTAACTGTGTTAATCTCTGACGTTTGTTTGGAATTAGACCAGATTGGATGGTCTGCAAGAAAGTCGGCGATTACCTGTCCCTTCGTGGCTTTTTGATGGACAAAATGCATATCATACGGCGATAGCAATAATGCCCACTTCGCCAACCAGCCATTCAAGGATCCCGGCTTTGTCATCAAAATCTTCAGGGGATTAACCCGTGATTTGACGTGAATTGTTTGCCCAGAAAGATAGTGTCGCATTTTCTGAACAGCGAACACTAGGGCTAAACACTCCTTTTCAATCGGGGTATACCGCTGTTCGGCCCCGATCATTGTCCTGCTTAAATAATAGAGGGCATATTCATGGCCGTGCTCATTATATTGAGCAAGTAATGCTCCTAAGGCATTATCCATGGCCCTTACATATATAAGGAAGGGCTGCTTAGGAACTGGTGCCATAAGAACGGGAGGTTTGGTGAGATATTCTTTAAGGTCATCAAAGGCCTGTTGACATGCCTCATCCCATACAAAAGAAACCCCCTTCTTCATAAGCCGAGAGAACGGCTGGCATCGTCCAGACAGATTGGAAATGAAGCACCGAATATAGGCGAGTTTTCCTTGCAACCCCCTCAATTCTTTAAGATTGCGGGGAGGCAGCATCTCGCTAATTGCTTTTACCTTTCAGGGTCGAGGAAAATTCCTTTTGAAGTTATTATGAACCCAAGGAATTTCCCACTCACCACCCCCATAAATGATTTAGTGGGATTCATCTTCAAATGATGTTTCCTCATGAGATCGAAGACTGTTCTTAAATCGCGAAGATGGTCCTCTTTATTTTTACTTTTGACTGCCAAGTCATCCACGTAGCACTCTACTGTTTTGCGCAAATGTTCTTTGAATATAGTGCTCATCGCACATTGGTAGGTAGCACCGGCATTCTTTAGCCCAAATGGCATCACCGTGTAACAGTATACCCCTAGCGGTGTTCTGAAAGCTATATGCTTTTCATCATCTGGGTGCATCTTGATCTGGTTATAACCTGAGAAGCTATCCATGAAAGATATCCTCTCGTAACCACAAGTATTGTCAATCATCACATTGGTGATGGGAAGTGGAAACTCATCCTTGGGACATGCAGTGTTCAGATCTCGAAAATCGATGCATATCCGGATTTTGTCGTTCTTTTTACGAACTGGAACTATGTTGGCAACCCAATCAGGGTGCTGCTCTTCACGGATGAATCTGGATTTTATAAGTTTATTGACCTCAGCAACTATTGCCTCCATCAATTCCGGTCGAAAACGCCTCTGTTGTTGTTTGACAGGTTTGGCATCTTCTTTTATATTTAACCGGTGTGTGGCAATTTGAGGGTCAAGCCCAGGCATGTCTTCATAATTCCATGCGAACACATCTATATACTCTTTAATAAGAGATATAAGTTCCTCCTTTTCCAATGGGGTTAGCATGTCTCTTATGAAGATGGGTTTCGGATTTTCTTCCGTGCCCATGTTAATTTGAACTAATTTGTCTTCAGTGGGCAGGTCACACTGCTCAAAGCGGACATCCCAGAGAGTATCCATATGCTTAGCCCAGGAATCATCTTGGACATCAATTGGTTCCTCGTCGCTTTCTGGTGCGGCTAAAACCATATTGGCTGTTAAGGACTGAAACCAGGCGCCGGTACTTATATCTGAGTCATGATTGGGTGAAGATGTATCTTCCTTGGCCGAAAAACTCTCTTCTTGTTCGGAGGGTGACGAGGGCAGAGTAGATACATAGCCCAACCCCCTGCGAGTCTTCTGATAATAATCAGGGCTCTTTCCTCTCGGTCTGAACGAGGGTATAAGATTCCGTCGTCCTTTCCCAAAGTTTAATCTCGGTTTCTGGGTAAAATTATAACCCATCTTCTCCATCATATGGCGGGATTTTTGTTCATACCGGTGAAACTGGGGTGATGTCTGTTCATCACTTTCACTGCTTTGCTTTCGCCGGGGCGACGTAATTACCCTGCCGAACATAATCGGCCTTTGGGATCCTCTCCGGGGAGGCACTTCGAAGTAGTGACCTTTCTCCTCAACTATTTTAGACTGGGAGAGGAGGGATGACCTAAGTGGCAAATGATATGCCGCCAGAACTTCAAGTTCGGATAGGCCATCTACTTCAGTGGAAGTACAAGAGGGTTCAGACTCAGTAGCTACAGCATGCTCGTAGACTAACTTTACGTCTTTATTAATAACCCATTCACTCTATATTACATCCACTATATTATCAAGACTCAAACTAAAATCTAAGTGAGGGTTGATTTCATAATCACCCCCATAGTCTTCTCCAGAAAGCTCATATTTAGTATCTGCTTCATTGCCACTGTCATCGGGTTCTTGAAGCTTGCTAGGATCGTCATTGGAGACTTCATGGACCGGTTTATAGAGTGCAGCATCCGTGAAGTAATTCTCCAATCCTTTGAATGGCTGCTTATCAGCAATTAGTGTCCGGACCTCTCCTTCCTCATCGCAATATTTCATGCATTGGTGAAGAGTCAACGGAACTATCATGTGAGCGTGGATCCAAGGCCGCCCCAATAAAATGTTGTAGGAGGTATCTGCATCAATGACGTAGCATGTAGCCTCCGTCCTCAAATCCCCGATCTGACATCGGAGTCGGATTTTTCCGAGGGGATGACTATTATTGGCATTAAACCCGTATATCATTGTATTGGTTGGTGTCAGACGATGGAGGGAGATCCCTAACAGCTGCATCAACCTTCTGGGCACGACACTTAGTGCAGAGCTCGGATCAATCTGAATTCGGTCCACCTTTATGGATCCGACATATCCGGTGAAATATAAAGGCCTGTTATGCTTTATATTTCTCACCTGCATATCTTCTGGAGAGAAGATAATCTGTGGGACTCGCCTCCTCACTTGGTGACAGCGGGGGCAAGAGTCCCGTTCTTCATTGGCTGGCTCAACTATCTGAGCTAAGAATGACTCAGAGTCTGCCAAAGCCTCTCTTAACGCTTCACGTATTGATTTTGACAATCTCAACAATTCATAAAGCGTTACTCGCGCTGGAATGTTGGCCAGCTGAGCAATTATGTCAAACATGAAGGTAAACTCTTTGTCTCCTTCATCTCTAATAGGGTTCTTCTGGAAACGAAGTCCTTTCTGTTTTGCGGGCTTTGCAAGTTCCGCATATATATCTTTCGGATCTACTCTAGTGTAGTCCTTAAGATATGTCTTCCCTGATCGAGTTCCGGAAGGGTCTGCTCCATCTTGACGAGTGGCCATAGTTTCGGGTTCTTCTTTAGAATCTGTGAAAGCTCGCGAAGCTATATATTCTCCCTTTATTTCTGCAGAAATGGCATTAACAGTCCGCTTCTTCCCTTGACCTCCTGCAGTAGTCCACTACTCATTCTCTAGCAAATCGGGATGAACCCACATAACTTCCCCCTTTTGGGTTGTTACGGAGACAAATCCTTCTTGAGCTTTGTTGTGAGGATCAAGGTTCTTTGTAACCATCTTACCCTTTGGGATTGGGGTCACTCCTGAGGGGAACTCATGGGTTCCAACTACTATAGTTGCCATATTGGCAGTGACCTTCTTCTGCTCTTCCTTAAGCGTCAGAACTCCAGTTTCTATTAGTGCTTGGATTCTGTTCTTTAGAGGAAAACAATCCCTAGTAGGGTGCCCCACATTCCGGTGATAGAGACAGTAGTTGGGATCTTTGGTCTTACCAGCGTCTTCTGGCTTCTTATTCTCCGGAAGTTTTAGCATTCCCTTCTTCTGGAGCAGGTAAAAGAGGATAGGCATCTGTTCCGCTTTGAAAGTATAATTTCTCTCCTGCTGAGGTCTATTTTGCCTTGAGCCCTGCTGATTTTGGGGCTTCGGCTTTGGTGGAGGGTTTGATTTCTGAGGAGCAGATTCTGATGCCATCACCGCTTTTCCTTTATTCTTATTGCTGCCAGTTTGGGTATATGACTTACCACCCCCAGCACTTCTTGATCCACAAGATTCTTCGACTCGACGAATCAAGTCCTCAGCTTGCTCTCCTTGTTTGAGCAAATCCCTCCATATCTTAGACTCTACGGCCCCCATTTTTAGGAGCCCATTGGTCTTAAGATTGTGTCGACAGGTTTCTACAAGAGTTTCTTGGACCATTCCGTATTTGCAATGCACGAACTTCCCCCGGAACCTTTCTATAAATTCTTTTACCGTTTCCTGTTCCCCTTGCCTAATTGCAAGGAGGGAATGAACCGTAATCTCGGTATCATCCTCGAAGAAACGTGAGAGAAATGATTTCTCTACATCTAACCAGGTATTAATAGTACCTTGGGGCAACTGCATGAACCAAGTAAAGGCAGGCCCTCACAAAGTACTTACAAATACTTTGGTCATGATGGGGTCATTACCCATCAAATATCCTGCTTGGGACAAGAAGTAATAGATGTGCAGACTGGGCGATCCCTTCCCGTCATATGACTCTAACTTGAGTGGCTTATACTTCTGTGGGTAAGGTACCATATCCCATTCAGGAGGATACGGTCTTGAGACCCCTGCTTCTTTCAACTCCTTTTTACACATCAGCGCTTCGAGTTGACTCTGTAATTTTTCTATCTTTTCTCCATGCGGATCATGGAAAGAAAATCTATCCTCGTCCTCGTGAATTGAGTAGGCTTTCTCTTCCTGTTCTTCTTCATTTGGAGTTTCTTTGCCCTTTTTGGCATTATCCTCAACAAATCTCGATAGCATGACTTT
Source organism: Dracaena cambodiana (assembly GCA_036321105.1). Classification (NCBI taxonomy): domain Eukaryota; kingdom Viridiplantae; phylum Streptophyta; class Magnoliopsida; order Asparagales; family Asparagaceae; genus Dracaena; species Dracaena cambodiana. The sequence continues at coordinate 26,662,284 of JAYEPQ010000005.1, read as the reverse complement.
AAGGTCATCAATCGTCTTTTGTTGCTCGCGAATCATTCTTTCTTGAGTTTCAAATTTCTGATTGATATCATCAAATTTGTCTGCCATGTGCGATGCTGATTTATGTAATCAAGACGACGCGGAGGAACGAGGCGAGGCTATAGCTGAATTATCACTGTCATCGTCGTAAGAACCCCTTGCAAGCCTCTTATACTTTCGAGGCGGGACGGCTCCTGATTTAAGTCGAGTAATATGAGGAGGTTCTTCATCACTCGATTCCAAATCATCATCCGTCTCTACAATCTTCTTCCCTTTTCCCACCATGTTGGAGGTTACAGCTCTCCATTGTTTTAGGGAATCAGTCTTTGGTTTCTTAGTAGGTTTCTTGTCCGACTCGGTTAATCGGTCAAACACAGATACCCTGCTCTTACTGCAGCCACAGTTGTCCATTATAGCGGACACTGCCGTCATAAGCTGCTGGCAATAACAGACAGGTTCAGCTTGAAGTTGGTCTATGCCTCTCTTCTTGGACATATACTCTCTGAGATCAGTGTCGTTAACCATGGAGTCATGAGGTCTATCCGACTTTTGAGAGGGTTTAGGAACCCACTAAAGCTTTCTTGAATGATCAGCCCTGATTCTGTAATCGGGTTGATCCACGCGGAGCTTAGAAGTAGCCTCGTGTTTTGTATTGCGGGCCTGAAGAATAGCTCCGCATTTAGTATCGCGAGCCTGAAGAGTAGCTCAGCGTTTATCTACGCTAGCCCCGCATTTTACACTGGCTTGGCGTATTTTCAGAAGTTTTTCTTCTATAGTTTTAGCCTCGCGTGGAATAACATTCCTATACGCTGGCTTACTCTTGTGGTTATCACAAGTCATAATTTCGCGTCTCGCGCGATTTCTACGACTGACCACAATTTGCCAATCATCTTCGCGTTCCTCGCGAGTATTGGATATCTTGCATTTCTCGCAAGTATTACTGGCCTTGCGTTTCTCGCTTGGCTCAGTATCAGCCTCGCGTGGATAATCGACGCTGGTTTTAAAGAATTTTTATACTCGCGTTTCTCGCGAGTGTTAGAAATTTTGCGTTTCTCGCAAGTAGCCTCGCGCTTCTCGCTTGGCTTAGCATCAGCCTCGCGTGGAGAATCACACGCTGGCCTTAAAGAATTTTTATACTCGCGTCTCTCGCGAGTGTCAGAAGTCTTGCGTTTCTAGCATGTAGCCTCGCGCTTCTCGCTTGGCTCGGTATCATCCTCGCGTGGAGAATCACACGTTGGCTTTAAAGAATTTTTATACTTGCGTCTCTCGTGAGTGTTAGATATTTTGCGACTAGCGCAAATCTTGCTGGCTTTGAGTCTCTCGCTAAGCTCAGCAATAGCCTCGCGCGGAATATCACACGCTGGCTTTTCCTTGCTTTTAAGGCAAGTTGTAGCTTCGCGTTTAACGCGGTAGAGACTGGTCTCGCGGGTAGTGCGAGCCATTTTGCGAGGGACCATAGCCTCGCGTCCTCTGGTGTTAGCTCCGTGTCCAAGGCGGGCTTTGAGGGCTTTACGCCTCGCTCTCATATTCATGTTTCGGAGTTGGGTTCTGTTTAATCCAGTCCCCAGGTCTTCTTCGGCAGTCAGAAGCTCATTCTCTGCTAGGATTTCTTGTGCGAACTCCGGCCCTATAGCCGCAGTCTCCAAGGATCCCCGTCTCTCGGTGGATACCTTTCTACCCGTTGCTCGGGTACTAGAGTACATGCGATGATAGTGCCGTATCTCATCCAAGTCACCTGATCCAGAGGAGAGGAACTCCTCGTACATCTGCTGGTCGATTTGAACGACCAATGTGTCTACTTCGGATTTGATCATGTCGACGTCCGATTGCGCCACAATCTCTTCATCAGTGAAAGAGATGGCTCTCACTGTGGTCGCCAGTTTGTTCGCCGCAAAAGTTTCTTTGCTTCCTTCTATCGAATAAACTTGAATTACAATGAAAGTGAACAAGATGAAAAGAGAACAAACGAGAGGATTTTATACTTCAATCTCTCTCTTTTACAATATGTGTGGGATCTGTGGCGATGGGATCTGTCAAGCAGCTCCATTGGACGATCGAACGTCGAAATCTTCTCTCTTGAAGATATCGGCCGACTGTAGACGATCTTTTTCGGTCTTTTACGAACTCAAGGCTCTCTCGCGTAACTTGAATTCTCTAAGATGCCGAAAAGAAGATGATCACCAAAGGCTTCAAGGCTCTTTCGCGTACTTGAATTACCAAAGGATCAAAAAGAAAACTTGCCAGAAAGAAAAGAAGACCCAAAAAGAGGAGCCATAGGGTTTCACCGAGAAGGTATTTATAGCCCCAGGAAGATTTGAGAGTTTCTATCTAAATAGAATTTGTTCTCATCAAGGATTCCAATCAAATATTTAATATTGATTTAAATCTCTTGATTTAGGAATTCTGATTGGACTTGATTTGGGTATTTGGATAAGCCAAAATCACAATCAATTTGAGATTCTGATTATCTGCTCACGCGGAGCTTTTAATCGCATCAAAACGCGACGCTAAATAACCAGAATGCGGAGCTAACGCAGAGTTATTGAACATCTCCGCGTTTTACTCAACGCGTGGCTAAAAATAGCCAAACGCGGAGCTATGGATTAGCTCCGCGTTCTGTTGTGGAAAATCCTTTTTACTTAGAAATTTTCACCGCCAACAGGGTGATACTTAATTTCTAAATCATAATCTGCTATCAACTCCAACCATCGCCTCTGTCTCATATTCAGTTCCTTCTGAGTGAAAATATACTTCAAACTTTTATGTTCAGTGTATACTTCTATCTTCTGTCCTACTAAATAATGTCTCCAAATCTTCAAAGTATGAATCACTGCTGCTAACTCCAAGTCATGAGTTAGATTGTTTTTCATATGAGGTCTCAATTGTTTTGATACAAACTCAATGACTCTCCCATTTGTGTCAATACACATCCCAGTCTCTGTTCTGAAGCATCACTGCAGATCTTTACTCAAGAATTGTTTGGAATTGCCAACACTCGCATTGTTGTTAGTCTCTCTTTTAATTCATCAAATGCCTTATTACATTTCTCTATCCAGACATATTCCACTCCTTTCTCAGTCAATTTAGTTAGAGGAGACGCGATTTTTGCAAAGTCTTGTACAAACTGCCTATAATATCCATCCAACCCCAGAAAACTCCAAAATTTTGACACTGATTTCGGTATAGGCCAATCCATTACAGCTTCTATCTTCTTAGAATTAGTTGATACATCGTTTCCTGAAACTGTGTGACCCAAGAAAGCAATCTTATCCAACCAAAACTCATATTTACTCAGTTTTCCATATAACTTTTGCTCTTTCAGAGTCTACAAAACTGTTCTCAAATGCTCAGCATGCTATTCTTTATTTTTGGAGTAGATTAATATATTATCAATAAACACTACCACAAATTTATCAAGATCCTGAGTAAAAATATGGTTCATCAGATTCATAAATACTGCTGGAGTATTAGTCACTCCAAACGGCATCACAAAATATTCATAATGACCATGTCTGATTCTAAATACAGTTTTTAGAATATCTTCTGTTCGGACCCTTACATGATGGAATCCAGAGCGAAGGTCTATCCTCGAAAATACCCTTACTCCTCCCAATTGATCAAACAAATCAGTTATTCTTAGTAATGGATATTTGCTTTTAATTGTTACTGCATTCAAACCTCTATAGTCGACACACAGTTTTTGACTCCCATCATTCTTTCCTACTAATAATACGGGAGCTCTCCAAGGTGAAATACCGGGCCTCACAAAACCCAACTTCAGTAGCTCATCTACTTGTCTCTTAATTTCTTCTAGCTCTACAACTCTCATTTGATAAGGTGGCCTACAAACTTGTTCAGCTTCAGGGATAATATCTATAGTAAATTCTACTGCCCTTATTGGTGGTAGTCTAGATATCTTTTTAGAAAATATATCTAAGAATTTTGATACTACTGGGATCATTCTTTCTCCTACTTTCATAGCTTCCAAAACTCCTCCTTTTGGGAACACCTTAGATTTAGCTGGTTTTAGAGACTGAGTTCCACCAATAAATTCAAACTCCGATCCGAAATATTACCTTTTTTCTCCTACAATCTATCACCGCATAGAAACTACTCAGCCAATCCATGCCTAAGATAACATCATATCCACCTCCGTTGATAGCTAACAAGTTGGCATAAAATTCTCTTCCATTAATCACAAGGGACATAGCCTACATTCCTTATTAGTCATGATATTACCATTTCCAGTTTTAATGTCCCACCCCGCAAGTAAGTTTGCAAAATCAATAGAATTGCAAAAAATAAATATGATAGAGATAAAACAGTGTGAAGCTCCAGAATTAAATAGAGCAGTTGCTGGTGTATTGCCAACTAAAATCGTACCTGTCACGACTCCTCTAGTGGTCTGAGCCTCCTCAGCAGTTATTAGTCTAACATGTCCATGTCTCTGTCTTGCTCCTCTTTGGGCTCTAGCATAGGCTTGTTATTGTGTCTCCAAGGATCTCTTCTAGTTCGGTCCTTCAGTCTTCCGATCTGGTAGTCCCACAACAGCTGGTCTCAATGCTGGCTGATAAGGAACTCCGCCTGCTGGTTGTTGCCTTGACTGTGCTCTCGGACAATTAGTTATCTGATGATCCGCTGACTCACATATCAGACATAGCCCCAAAGCTCTTCTACATTGTTTCTGAACATGCCCTGGCATATTGTAGAAATTCCATACTAAAGGACCTCCTTTATTAACCACTGCTTGCCGCTTTGCCGGAGGGCCTCCAAATCTCTGGGAAGAACTTGCTCCCTGATTAAATGGCTTTTTAATGTCGCCGGCCTCCCTTCCTTGACTACTTGCTCCAGGCGACACGCTGCTTCAAACATCTCCGAGTAAGTCCTATAGTTATAACCAGATAAATACTCCCTTAGATGATACCTCAATCCTTATTGGAACATATGTGCTAGCTCCTCTTCATCAGCTACCAGGTTTGGAGCGAATCGACTGAGACTCACGAACTCCGCAGTATAGGTGTCTACAGTCCAATCTCCTTACTGCAGTATCAGAAACTTCTTTCTCATTTCCTGCCTTGCTGATGCATGGAAAAATCTGGCGAGAAATGCTTACACAAACTTCTCCCAAGTTAGGGGTTCCTTGTGCTTTACTTCTTCAGCAAGCCACGATGTTCTAGCTATATGAGTCAATTGTCTACATACTACCTCTAATCGATTTTCTTTTGGTATTCTTGTAGCCCTTAGAAAATTCTCAATATCTACAATCCACTGTTCAGCCTTCAGTGGTCCTTCTGTCCCAGAAAATACTGATGGCTGCAGTCTTTGAAAATCCAACACCATTCTGGTTCTTTTCGGCTATTTAGACTGCAACATTCTTTCTAATATCATTGTCGTGGTCTCCTGCGTCTATGCTACTCTTTGCACTAGGCTCCTAAGATCAGCCATATCATCTATCAGACTTGCACTCATACTCGCAGGAGATCGGGTCGACATAATTCTGCAACGGACCAGATAAGAATCAATAAAAAGAATTCAAGATAGATACCTCAAACGAATAGAAAACAATAGGATATGCATGATACTAGATCTGATAGGTATAAAAAAATAAGAAATAATTATTACGAATAAGTCATAGATATGTTCTTATGTGGCAGTAGTCCTATGATCTTCTATCTAAATCTAAGCTCTGATACCACCCTGTAACGCCCTCGTTTTTCAGCTGCTTTTCAAAACGGAGGACGCTACTTATTACTTGCACTAGACAACTCAACAGTCACAAGATCTTAGAATAACCGTAACTACTGTCATAATCAGATGAATAAATAACATGTCTGAAACTGAAAAATTTCATTTATACAAAGAGTTCATTACATAAAATGACACACTGTTTTAAATATGAACACAAAAGAATCAAAAGAGAAAGCAGTGTCCAGATAAAAGGAAATATAAACAAATATACAAAAATTCTCTAGATGGTATTTCGCTTGCCTATTGTCACTCGATCTGTTCAATGAAGTACTGGTTTTCAACTGGGGCTGGATCCCCTGCTTCACCTTCCAAATCTGGGTTCAAAACCCAGGAGATTAAATCCAGTAAGTAACATATTTAAAAAGAGAAATTGTGTACTATCATAGTACATGAATATAAGTGTGCATGAGCATATTTATGTCAGTGTTGTTCGTGTACATATAAATTAAATATGAAAGCAAACATAAATAAATGTATAAATAAATAAATATGACAATAACTAAATAAATATGACAATAACTGCTCTATCTATTTAATCATATATTCTATTGGTCTCACTCATCGCCCAATTTAATTGTAGAAACTATATTAATGAATAAGATAGCGCTATTCTCCATTGTCGTATAAGTGCTCGTGCATACCCGGGATCCGACCTCAATATTCATGGTGCTGAACCATGATATGCCGCTAGATACTACAATCAATTTTCGTACTGTATTACAGTAACAGACATACCACTCTAGGTAATTATCAATTGGTGATCCAGTAATCACTAAGACCGCTGCAGTAAAAGAATCTCGGTTATAACAATACAATCAATTCTTATACGGTAAGGCTCTTATCCATCATATAATTTCTCCCATCGCCGTATTCATAATACATTATGCACATGAAAATTTTATTTTTAATTTAATTGTTTACTTTTCCTTTCTCTTCTTCAATTGTTTTTCAATCTATGATAACATGCTTACATTTTCATGACCGTACATAACATGTAGTATCATAACACATGATTCGCAATATCAAAGTATATGATTTGTAGCATGATAAATTAACACATGATATATTGGTACACAATTATATCATAATTCATATCATTAAAATTATTTTAATAATCATGTTCAATTCTTAATGCCAATCAATAATCCAATTTAGAAACCAAGTGCATCATGTAACTGTATTATTTCTACCTATCAATTATTCCCAATTAATCCAAGCTAAACCCAAGTCTAATCCCACTAAATTTTCACTTATTTTTATTTTTATTTTTTTCTTTTCTGTCAGGCCCAGACCCAGGCCCAAGCTCTTTGTCATTTCATTTTTTTTTTTACTAGGCTAAGTTGGCCGGCCCAGTCTGTTATTATTTTTTTTAATATTTTTTCTAGTCCAAGTTAAATCCAAGCCCACAATATTCTTTTTTTTTTCTTCTGGACTGGGCCAGGCCCAATCTTTTCTTTTTCTTTTTCTTTTTCTCTCTACTCTTGGCCCAGCCCACAAATTCATCTCCTCAACCTTCTCTTTGTGTTACTGCTGCATTTTCCTCTTCTTCGTTCCTCCCTTCTTCTTCCCATTTTTATTTTATTTTATTTTATTTTATTTGCTTATCTATTTGCAAATTTTAGTGTAAGGAACATGATTGTAAATAAGAGCATACTCATATCAAAAATAAAATTTTTACTATAAATCCAAACTTAATTTAAACAAAATGGCTAACATTTAATTCGTCTGTAATAATATAATCAAAAGAAAAATTATATAATTAAAAAAAAAACAATCAATTCGATCGTGCACTAGAAAAAAGAAAGTGTGTTACTTATATCGAATTTTTTTTAATTTCCTTCTATTTCTCGAACCCGTTTCTTCTCCTTCTCCTTCTTTTTTTATTTTTATTTTTCGGTTCTGTTGGTGCATCAGAGGGAGTGAGAAATGAGTAGAGAGTGAAGTGGTGAAAGAGAGTGTTTTATTTTGGAGAGAGAAAAATAATTCAATGGCAGTTTTGTAATTTAATCCAAACGGTGACTTGCACCTCCATCAGCAACATAAGGTCTCGGCTTGTCACATGAGTTCTCCGTTTGACAGCTCAAACCGACTTTCTTTGGGGGTGTGCCCTTAGAAATCTGTGATAGAAATGGGGGTGTATAAAGTAATTTCTAATTTATTTAATATTTTATTATTTATGGCTTAGGTAAACATTTTCTAAATACTATCAAATTTATGCAGGACGTAGTGCTCGACGAGAGGAACTCTATAAAATTATTCGTTTGTTGTTTCGATGCCTGGAATAAATGAACCGAAATTCTGAAATAATTAGAAAGATGATTTTAATATTATTAAATTAGCAATTTTGAGAGTATTTTTCGGCCTTCGTAAGAAAAATCTCCAAAAATCTTAAATATTACAAAACTAATAATCACTAATACCGAATTTCATTTGGATTTGTGGATTTAAAGTTACATTCACCGAAAGTTATTTCGGTGTCCAAAATTGATTTCGGTTGACTTATTCGATACGATTGGTCTCAAGAGAGTAATACAGATAGCTCGAAATTTGGGGTATTACAGGGACTAGGACTCGAAGGAGGTGGATGGTAATGAAGAGACAAATCCTATAGCTCTCACATTGAGTGCTACGGAGGGGGTAGTGGGAATTAACTCAATTCGATTAATTGGAACTATAAACGGGAAGCAAGTGGGGTTCTTAGTGGATACGGGCACGACACACAATTTTATTGATCCTAGAACTGACACACAATTTTATTGATCCTAGAACTGTGTACAAGCTGCACTTGGAAGTGTCGGGTATTGACTCTTTCAATGTTACGGTGGCGGGTGAAGAGAAGCTACAAGGAAGGGGATGTTGCAAAAATGTGATGATGTGCATACAGGGCCAACACAGCAAAACTGATATACTGATTATGCCTTTGGGAGAGCCTCAAATTGTGTTGGGTACGGTGTGGCTTAGAAGTTTAGAGCCAACCTTATTGAATTTCTCTAAACATGCACTCAAATATTGGAGAGGAGGGGAGTCAGTAATCCTTTAAGGGGCACAAGCTTCGGCCCTGGATGTGGTTAGTAGGGAGTTGTTTGACAAATTGCTGCCGACTCAGATGGTGGCATATGCGGTGCAGTTTGAAGCTAGAACCAGTGTTCCAGAGGAGAGGGTGATTCTTGAAAATTTGAGGCAGTTGCTTAAGGAGTTTCAAGTGGTGTTTAAAGTACTGCAGGGACTTCCACCGAAGAGGGCTTGTGATCATCACATTCCCCTTATCAATATAGACCAAACGGTGAAGATACAACCCTATCGATACCATTTCCACCAGAAGAACGAAATAAAGAAGCAGATACATAAGGTGCTTCAATCTGGTATCATCAGACCAAGCACGAGTTCTTTTGCTTCACCCGTAGATTTGGTGCGAAAGGCCGATGGGAGTTGGCATCTCTGTGTTGATTACCATTCTCTCAACCAGAATACAATGAAAGACAAGTTCCCAATTTCACTCACAGATGACCTCTTGGATGAGCTTCACGGGGCTACATACTTTTCCAAACTTGATTTGAGGTCGGGCTATCATCAAGTGAGGGTACATGAAGGGGATATCAAGAAAACGACTTTCCGTACTCATGACGGCAACTACAAGTTTTTGGTCATGCCGTTCGGGTTAACCAACGCCCCATTAACATTCCAAAACTTAATGAATGATGTGTTTAGAGCATACCTAGTGAAGTTTGTCCTAGTCTTCTATGACGATATCTTAGTATATAGTCGATGTTGGGAGGATCATCTTACCCATCTTCGTTCAGTGTTGGAGGTTCTGAAGGCTAACCAACTATATGCTAAGGAGTCCAAAGTTGCTTTGGGTGTCAGAAGATCGATTATTTGGGGCATGTAATATCCAACAATGGAATTTCTGTGGATCCAAGAAAGGTAGAGGCGATAGCAAATTGGCCATTGCCAAATAATCCTAAGGCCTTACAAGGGTTTTAGGGTTGGTAGGGTATTAACGCAAATTTGTAAAATCCTATGGGAGTATTGCCGCACCCCTACACGCTCTACTAAAAAAGGGCAAATTTGTGTGGAATGAACAAGCTGTAGAGGCCTTCGAGCAGCTAAAGCAAAGACTTCTTTCTCCTCCTATTTTTCGAATGTCAGACTTCAATCAAGGCTTTACTATTGAAAGTGATGAAGACAAGGAAGGAGTTGGGGCAGTCCTATTACAGGATGGGCATCCCATAGCATTTTCAAGTCAGAGTTTGAAGGGTAGAGCCTTGAATTTATCAACTTATGAGAAGGAGATACTTGCAATTTTGTTGGCAGTTAAGAATTGACAGCAATATTTACTGGGAAGGAGATTTATAATCAAAACAGACCAAAGGAGCTTGAAGTATCTACTATAGCAGAGATTCAGGGAGGAGTCACAACATCTGTGGTTGCAAAAACTAATGGGATTTGATTACATGGTGGAGATAAGAAGGGCAAAGAAAATGTAGTAGCGGATGCACTTTCTCGAAGGGAGGAAGAAACAACAGAGGACCTCAAATACTCAGCCATCTCCTTTGTTGAGCCCACTTGGTTAGAAGGAGGGAAGGAAATGATTAAGGTGTTAGATTATTTTGTTGAATTGGAGAGGAAACACTCTGAAGGCAAACTAAATGAGGGGAAATATAGGAAATTCAACGGAGTGTGGTTTTATAAAAGAAGAGTGTTGCTTGATCCGTCTTCTTTGTGTCAACAAGTCATTGCAGAGAACCATAGTAGTCCCTCAGGGGGGACTCAGGGGGACATTCGAGATATCATCGAACACTACATAGGGTGAAGCGGGCTTTCTGATGGAAGGGAATGAAGGGTGACGTCAAGAAAGCAGTGCGGGAGTGTGACATATGCCAAAGGCAAAAGAGCAAGTCGGTGATACCTCCAGGTATGTCAGATCCTCTTCCCATGCCAAATCATGTTTGGGAAGATTTGTCGATGGACTTTATTGAAGGGCTACCTCCACACATTGGGAAGACGGGGATCCTAGTCATAGTTGATCGTTTTTCGAAGTTTGCTCACTTTGTGGCTATTAAACACCCGATCAATGCAATCCAGTTAGTGAGTGTCTTCTTTGATAATGTGGGGGCAGTTGTATGGGCTACCCAACTCAATTGTGAGTGATAGGGATATATTGTTTACAAGAGATTTTTGGAAGGAACTGTTTCGTCTTCAAGGCATGACTCTCAGTTTTAATTCAGCATATCACGTACAATTTGATGGTCAATCGGAGAGAGTAAATTAATGTTTGGAGACCTACTTGAGGTGTTTTTGCAGCTACAAACCAAAAGAATGGGATAAATGGATTGGTTAGGTGCAACTTTGGCATAGTACTACATGGCGCTCCACACCCAGCTTCACTCCATATGAAGTAGTGTAATGGAAGGCCTCCTCCTACTCTGTGCAAGCAGTGGAGGAGTTACTATATGATCGGGATGCAGTCCTACGGGTACTCAGGGATCAAATCCTCAAAACTCAAGAGAGAATGAAGATGTATGCAGACCGTAGGAGAACTAAAAGAGAGTTCCAAGTGGGCGATTGGGTCCTTCTTAAGCTGCAGCCATATAGGCAGACGACGGTGAGAAATTCTCCTCCTTCCAAGCTTTCAGCATGCTACTTTGGGCCTTATCAAGTGATAGAGAGGATAGGGAAGGTAGCATATCGCCTTCATTTGCCAGCATTTGCACACATCCACGATGTCTTCCATGTCTCCTTGCTTAATAAGTATGAGGGTGATGCTTTCATCAAAGTAGAAGAAATTCCGTACTTGTGGGAGACAGAACCAAGAGTGCTGGAGCAGATTCTAGATCGGTGCATGGTGAAACAGAATAATAGGGCCATGACGCAGCTGTTGATTCGATGGAGAGGAGAAAACCACACTGAAACTACTTGGAAAGACGTTGCAGTGATTGCGGACAGATTTTCGTAGTTCAACTTAGCGGACTAAGTGGGATTCTTAAGGAAGGAGGGATGCCACGGGCCAATAAAATCCTCACTTAGAACTGAGAAGACCCATAGAAATCAGCCCACATCACCGGCCAATTCTAGTAGAAGCCAAGCCCAGATGAACCAGTGGCTCTACAGTAAATTTTACCATTACTTGGGGAAGGGGTAATTGAGCGGATATTCTGATGCGGGTTGGAAAATTTTGTATAAAACAAAATATGAGTTGTCTTATAACCCAAGTTTGTGAATGAAATCTTAGTCTTCCACTTTCCTCATCTGCTCTCTCATCTCCTTCCTAATTCCTCTAATGCCTTCTTCTTCTACCTATAAACCCCATTCTTCTTCTCCTTAAATCTAAGCCACTCTTTCTAATCCAAATCTTTCGCAGGAATCACTAAAGAGTTATCAATGATGAACAATAAGACATCTTTATCAAGGAGCTCGGAGCAGAGCTCCGATAAGCTCCTCAAGATGGGCGGCAGAAGAGACCATATGGATGATGATGGCATTAGCTTGGGAGACAAAGACAACATCGAAGATGCTATGAGGGAAATAAAGGGATAGGGTGTAATGGAATACATACATTCCAGCGTTAGGATATGCAGGCACAAGTCATGGCATCAAGAGTGTTGCTCATCCGGGGCATGATATGCTGGAAGATGGCATTGCAATGATTCCAACCCTCCTGCTTTGTCCATCAAAAGATAGTTACCTCTACCAAAATAAATCGTACAATAACCAAAAGAAATTAGGAGAATTAGGATGAAATTGTTTTCAAAATCAAAATGCTTTAAAAGGAGAAAAAAACGAAGAATTCTTGGATAGATATGAGCATAAGAACCTTGATTGATTGGCGAGGGAAAGGATGCAGGCTCTTACTCTTCTTGCTACTGCACTGAAGAAAAGGGAGGAAGTGATGGAGGAGGAGAGGTTGCCACTCTTGTTGCTGTTGTTCTTTATTGAGCAGGGAAAATGAAGCATCTTGTTGTTGCTGTTGTTTATTGAGCAGGAACATGAAGTAGAGATGAGGTGACGAAATGAGAGGCTGCTGCTCAGGCTGCTTTGTTTCTAGGAGATGGTAGTAGTGGTGGTTAGTAAGAACGGGAGGAGGAAAGTGCCTCAGAGAAAGGGGAGATGGCTGGGGCGGATGTTATAGCGAAAAAAAGAGAGACAGTGATGACAGATAGGAGGGCAAAGAAGAATAGGAGGGCGAAGAAGAAGGAGGTGGCAAGGCGGAGGAAGGAGAGGTGAGGGATTGCGAACCGACGAAGCTGAGGGTTAGAAAATCATTAGGGGGAGGGGATTTGATTAGGAGAGGGAGGAAGGTTGGGGGGGGGGGGGGGGTGGGGGGTTGGGGGAGGGAGAGTATGGGTGTTAGGGTGGGGCAGTTGGACGGTTTGATTGGAGAGAGATCGAGGAGAAAAAAGGCATGTTGGAACTATCACAATTTGGGACAAGTGTTTATTTTTCCAAAGAAGGGTTTATTTAAAAAAAAATCCACTCATTTCTCTCTTTTAATTTCTCAGTCCACTTGTGTACCTCTCATTTGTTCATTTAAGCATCATAGGAGAAAACCCCCTCCTATGATATAGGTTTTTCTGTTTCCTCATATATATATATATATATATGAGGACAAAATGTAACTTAAAAGAACCACGAAAACAACTGGTGGCATTGCAGTTATTTTAAGTGCTTGAATTCAATATAACGGACAACAATGGCACACAACTGGCACGATATGAAAAAAAAATCAATATCACCAATATACTCCCAATTTCAGTGCCATCTCCATTTACCTTTCAAGCCAAGATAATGGAGAGCACAAGAACATCATATTGCTCAGTGAATCGGGATTTAGTCCTCATAAAACTTGAACATAAAACTTCATCGTTGAAAAACACTAAATTGCTGTATGCAAGCTACCAAAGCTATACATGAAATAAGATAATGCAGAGAGAACAAGAACAATGTTAAATTTGTTGGTTGTTTACTTTATACAGAATTACTACTGTATAAAAATTAGAAACAGAAAAATTATTGTCTACTAGAAAGATGATATTAGAAAAGAAATCTGAATTGATATTTATATATAAACAGTTTACTTTAGAAAATAATCAGAATTTTATATATATATATATATATATACACACACACACACTGTAATCAGATTAATAGATTATATTTTATTACCTGCTGCTATTAATTAAATCTAGAGACAGTACTAAATTATTTAATCTGAATTGATTTAAATAGTTTATTATTTGAGAAAAAAACAGAATATGTTAATTATCTAGAATAAAAAATACAGAATTAAAATACTCTACTGATTGGAAGCGAGTGTATTAAATTAAATCTAGAGACACTACTAAATTATTTAATCTAAATTAATTTAAATAGTTTATTATTTGAGAAAGAAACATAATATGTTAATTATCTAGTATAAAAAATACAGAATTAAAATACTCTACTTATTGGAAGCGAGTCTATGCGGAAGATGATTGGAAAATGATCGAGACTAGTGTTGGACACTATCTCCTTAAAACTGATTTGCCCTCCATCGGTATGCTTCTAAATTTCAGTGGGCGTCGGTTTTCCAGGATACAATGATCTGACTGCAACAGGAAGAAAGCTGCAATTCTGTTGCCACTGGCAAATCTGATAAAGAATACTCTCTGTTTGTATGTGGTGTAATGCAGGACAGAAGAGAAGAAGAGAACTGTTATTGTGAAAACAGAAAACTGCTGTATGAAGACAAAGTTTCTGTCTGTAGAAGAAGGAAGAAGAAAAGAGAAAAATAAACTGTGTTAAAAAAAAACGAGTCTGGACAGTCCTATTTATAGGCAATTCAGACAACCGTTAACTAACAGATGCGACAGTTGTTACCGTTTAACGATTAACTGTTAACGGACATACATTGGATCTCAACAATCGTATCCTAACGGCTAACGACCCTTAACGGGTGGGTCGAATCCAAGTCTGAATCCAATAGAGCTAACTCGAACTCAATAGCAGTAAAAATCAAAGGCTCCTCAGCTCCTCGCGATGATGTGTACATGCGCCACTAAAGCGCCCAATGCGCCCTAAGCGCACATGCGCGTGCATGTGCGGGTGGTGCTATGCTCAAGAGTTCTCCTCTTATTACATAAGTAATGATATGGAACAAACAATCGTATATAAACTTACATCCTAATAATACTCTAACTGATATTGAACTATTTTCCTTTTGCTCCTTTTACTATACATTTTACTTTGAAAGTATTTTCCATTCACCTAATTTATTTATTTTTGAATTAGTAAATTGGCTCAAAGATTTAATTTTCAAATATATATGAATTCAACAATCCTCCATATGAATGAAATGACTGACTCTAATGCAGATAAACAGAGAGTATAATAGAAAGTTACTATATTGGGAGAGGTGACTTTTGGTTTTGAATCTTTCCTAATTAAATATTATCGAGTTTACTCGCTAATCAGTGAACACGATGTTTTTGAATTGTTCACCTTTTGATGTAAACCAAGACAATAATATTCACACGATTCCTTTCAACTTTAATAGATTCTTTTATGTTGTGTTCATTTTGGCCCTAGACAACCAGGTAATTCTATGAGTACTCTAGAGAATTTAGCTTTTGTTATTCTCATAGAAGCGGCCCCTTCACACTTATATAGGTGATCTCTCATTAAGAGTATTTTAACATACTCCACTTAGATTTTCAACATATAAAGATCATTAAAAGTTTAGTTTATCCTTACACATTGAAGGTTAATTACTATTTTACCATAGAATGAGATAGAAATTATTTTCTCAATGATTTGTACGAGTCACCCCTACAATTCGGTTGTCCCTTTGAACCTAAACCTTGGAATCTCGAATCAGCTAGGTTGGATTGCCATTATAGAGTTACTCTATTTAGTAGGCTGTAATCCCATTTCCCGCGATAACTTATATATTTGATCTCTTGTCAAACCTTTTGTTAATGGATCTGCAATATTATCTTTTGATTTTATATAATCAAGAGATATTATTCTATTTGTAAGCAGCTATCTTACAGTATCATATCTACGATATATATATATATATCGTGATTTTTTATTATACATTGTATTCTGTGCCCTTCCAATTGCTGATTGACTATTGCAATGGATGCAAATAGCTGACATAGGTTTAAGCCACATTGGAATATCTTTTAAAAAGTTTCGAAATCATTCTGCTTCTTCTCCAGCTTTACCTAAAGCGATACTATAGTGGATCTGGCTATACATGTTTGTTTCGAATATTTCCAAGGGATAGCTGCACCTCCAATAGTAAAGACATATCCACTTATGGATTTTATGACTTTAGAATCCGTAATCCAGTTAACATCAGTATATCCTTCTATCACTGTTGAATATCTTGTATAGTGCAGTCTATAGTTAGTAGTGTATCTCAAATATTTGAGTACTCTAACTATTGCTTTCCAGTAGTTTTTCTTTGGATTACTTATAAATCTACTCAGTTTGCTTACTGAATATGCAATATCAGGTTTTGTGCAGTTCATTAAATACATAAGATTCCCAATAATATGAGAATATTCTAATTGTGATATACTAGCACCTATATTCTTTGTAAGATATAGACTCATATCTACAGGTGTCCTAACTATATCATTATTTTGCTTGTCAAATTTTTTAAGTATCTTCTAGATATAATGTGACTGGAATAAGGTATATCCATCAGATATTTTGGAGATTTTAACAGTAAAAATGACATCTGCAATACCTAATTTTTTCATATCAAATTTTTGTGTTAACATAATTTTTACTTCTTTAATCAATGTAACCAAGCTACCAATAATAATCATGTCATCCACATATAGACATACAATGACATAATTGTGCATATTCCCTTTTACATATACACATTTATCGCAATCATTATAACGAAATTCATTTGACAACATAACTTGATCAAATTTTTAAGTCATTGTTTAGGTGCTTGTTTAAGTCCATTGAGTGACTTAACAAGTCTACACATCTTCTTTTCTTTACCTGGAACTACAAACCCTGCAGGTTGTTCCATGTAAATTTTTTCATCTAATTCACCATTTAAAAATATTGTTTTTACATCAATTTGATGAAGCTTAAGATTATATAATACTGCAAAAGCAATTATTAATCTTATGAATGTTATTCTTGTTACATGTAAATATGTATCAAAATAATTTACACCTTTCTTTCGTCTATAGCCTTATACTATAAGCCTAGTTTTGTATTTATCTATAGACCCATCAGGTTTTATCTTTCTCTTAAAAATTCATTTATAATCTAATGGTTATTTCTTGGAGGGAGAGCCTCCAAGTGTGATTTTAAATAATTGATTCAATTTCACTATTTACAATTTCTTTCCAAAACAAAGTTGCAGGTGTATACATAACCTCTTTATAATTTTGAGATTCCTTTTCTAACAAATATGTCAGAAAATCCGGATCAAATGATTTATTAACCCTGATCATTTTGCTTCGTCTAGATTCATCCTCATTACTTTTATTTTGAGAATCAGATTCTATTTCTCGAATAACATCATCGCAAGTCCTTTTAGGAGAACTTGATTCATATTCTTTACTAGGAAAAATATTTTCAAATAATACTGTATTCCTATATTCAATAATAGAGTACTTATGTATTTCTGGATGATTTGATTTGAAAACAAAGAAACGATATGCACTGCTATTATGTGCATATCCAATGAATATACAATCAATAGTTTTAGGTCCAATTTTAGTCCTTTTAGGAGTAGGAATTGCAACTTTTACAAGACACCTCCACACTCTTAAAAATTTATAACTGGATGCTCGACTTGCTCTTACGCTCAGCAGTTCCATTTTGCTGAAGAGTGTAAGGAGCAGTTGTTTGATGTATAATACTATGTTCTGCATAAATTTGTGCAAATAGTGACTCATATTCACCACCTTTATCACTTCTTAGAATTTTTATCTTTTTGCTAAATTGGTTCTCAACTTCATTTTTATATTATATAAACTTTTCAATTGCCTCATCTTTTGTTCTTATTAGATATACATAATAATATCTAGTATAATTATCTATAAAAATAATAAAATATTTCTTTCCACCTCTAATTTGAACAAATTTTAAATCACATATATCTGTATGAATTAATTCTAGAGCTTCAGTGCTATGTTCTATAGAATAAAATGGAAGCTTAACTATTTTTGATTCAACACATATTTCACATTTATTATCAAAATTTATGTTAAAATTATGCAACATATTTAAATTTATTAATCTTTGCAAAATATAATAATTAACATGTACTAATCTACCTTACCAAATATGAGGTGACTCGGTCATATAAGCAGAAGAATCAATTTTATTATTATTAATTTTAGTGGCAATGCTCATTACATTTATTTTAAACAGACCATCAGTCATTTACCCATTCCCTACATATACACCATTTTTTGTAAGTTATCAAACTCAAATACAAGCCTAAATACTTTTTTACTTAAAACTGAATCAGAAACTAGATTTTTGCGGATATCTAGTACATGAAGTATATCAGTAAGAGTAAGTTTTTTTTCTGAAGTCATTTTTAGTACAATATTTCCTCGTCCTTCAACCTTGAAGGTTGCAGAGTTACCCATATAGAGTAGTTCTCCTTCTACATGTTCATATGAAGAGAACATTCACTTGTTGGTGCAGATATGGCGTGTGACCCTAGTATCCACCCACCATTTTTTGAAATTGCCACAAACTAGGTTAATTTCTGAGACAACAGATGTACAATTTACATCTACATTTACACAAAAATTTTCTTTTTTGGCCAAATTTGTATTAGAATGCTTCTTCTTCTTCTTTAAGGAATCTGGTGTCTTGCGCACATGCTAGTCCCTTGCACGATGTCCAGACTTATCGCAGTTGTAGCACTTGTCATTGAATCTCTTCAAGTTACTACTCTTAAAACCTTCACCATTGTGCTTTCACTTCCTGTCATTAAATTTATTGAAATTTTTCATAACGTTAGTTTTAGAAATATTGTATGAATTTTCAATTTTCTTTTCAGAAATACGGTTGTCTTCTTCATTCCTCAAACGTACAATTAGATTTTCAAGTGTCATTTCTTTTCGTTTATGCTTTAGGTCTGAATTCTTTTCAAGATGGTGGTAATTTTTTAATAATTGCAGCCATTTGGAATGATTCACTAATAGCCATACTTTCAGCATGAATTTCATGAATGATCACTTGAAGATCTTGTACATGTTTGATCATATTTTTAGAATCAACCATTTTATAATCCAGAAACTTACCGACTACATATTTCTTAGAGCCGACATTTTTGTATTATATTTCTTATCTAAGGACTCCCAAAGTTCCTTAGCAGTAGCAATTGAACTATATACATTATATAGTATATTGTCCAATCTATTGAATATATAATTCTTACACAAGAAGTCAGTATGTTTCCATGTATCAATTGCTTTCGCAAACTGTTAATTATCTTTTTCAAGAGTCAACACAGTTTTCTTCAGGTACTTGGCTAGATTTAGTATAGTGAGTAGAACAACATTTTCTGTTAAAATATTTTATATTTGTGCCACTGAATTTCTCTGATTTCTTATACTGGCTTGAGAGCACAGTTGGAGTAATCATGACAAGAGTTATCACAGTGGATATATCAAATATAGATACAGTAGCCATCTACAGATACAAAATTTTCTTTATCTTAATTTTTTAAATAAATTTAACTCTCTAATAGAAAACTTGAAAATCAATTTTTACTTCAGACTATAATATCAACTATGATTTCTTAAACAAATCTATCTCCCTCTAAATAGAATGTAACTATCTTTTTCCAAGAAGCAAATAGATTTAGATATAAAATAATTAGTGATTGAACACTATTATGACAGAGTTCTAATTTTTCTTTAGTTACACAATAGTATTCAAATCTATCTTAAAAATCTGGTTTTAAGAATGTTGGTTGTTTAGTTTAGACAGAATTACCACTGTATAAAATTTAGAAACTGAAAAATTGTTGTTTTCTAGAAAGATGATATTAGAAAAGAAATCCGAATTGATATTTATATATAAACAGTTTACTTTAGAAAAGAATCAGAATTATATATATATATATATATATATATATATATGTGTGTGTGTGTGTGTGTGTAAATACTGTAATTAGATTAATAGATTATATTTTATTACCTACTGTTATTAATTAAATCTAGAGACAGTACTAAATTATTAAATCTGAATTGATTTAAATAGTTTATTATTTGAGAAAGAAACAAAATATGTTAATTATCCAGTATATAAAATACAGAATTAAAATACTCTACTAATTGGAAGCGAGTGTATGCGGAAAATGATTGGAAGATGATCGAGACTAGTGTTGGACATTATCTTCTTAAAACCGATTCGCCTTCCATCGGTATGCTTCTGGATTATAGTAGGCATCAGTCTATCAGGATACAACAATCTGACTGCAACAGAAAGGAAGCTGCAATTCTGTTACCACTGGCGAATCTAATAAAAAATGCTTTCTGTTTGTGTGTGGTGTAATGCAGGACAGAAGAGAAGAAGAGAACTGTTCTTCTGAAAACATAAAACTATTTTCTGAAGACAAAGTTTCTGTCTGCAGAAGAAGGAAAAAGAAAAGAGAAAAATGAATTGTGTTCAAAAACAAGTTTGGACAGGCCTATTTATAGGCAATTCAGACAACCGTAAACTAACAGACGCGACAATTGTTAACAGTTGTGACCATTTAACGGTTAACTGTTAACGGACGACCATTGGATCTCAACAGTCGTATTCTAACGACTAACGACCCTTAACAGGTAGGTCAAATCCAAGTCTGAATCCAATAGAGGCAACCCGAATCCAATACCAGCAAAAATCACGAAGTGCCAAGTGCACCACTAAAGCGCCCATTCGCCCTCGCATACGCGCGTGCGGAAGGTGCGTGGCACCACATGTGGTGCTTAAGATTTCTCCTCTTATTAAATAAGTAATGACATGGAATAAATAATCTTATATAAACGCACATCCTAACAACACTTTAACCGATGTGGGAACTATTTTCCTTTTATTCCCTTTGCTATGCATTCCACTTTGAAATCATTTTTCATTCACCTAATTCATTTATTTTTGAACTAGTGAATTGGCTCATCATACATGAATTTAACAAATTCATTATCATAACAAACGGAAAATATTATATTATGTCTAGCCCTGTAGAAAGAAGGCCTTATAGAGGAAGATTAATCTCACGTTTTTACTTTTCCTTGGCTATGTTTTGATTTGAGAGAAAATTTAAAGTGAAGGAAAAGAAAAGAAATTTAAAAAAAAAAAAAGTATTTCATATTTGCTTAATTAGGGAGAAAATTTAAAAGAAAAGAAAATGGAGGAAAGTAAGAGAAAGGAAATTTCTAAATGAGCACTCCACTGATCTTAGTAAGCCTGCCTCCTAAAATTATAAAAAATTACAACTTTGTATTTATTTTTGCCCCTAAAATTATAAAATATTACAACTTTGTTATTTATTTTTGCCCAGGTCATGTATTGGTGTCGTGTATTAGTCCTAGAAGTCATGTATTAGTTTCGTGTATTAGTCCTAGAATGATGTTAAAACTATTTTGAGATTAATTCCCGACTTAGAAATATAATATGTGCTCACTTAGTCAAGTGGCAAGCTCATTTAGAAATTCCCTTGGAAAAAATGTGACTCAAAGTTCTCTCATTTTTCCTTTTCTCTACCCTTGAGAAAATAAGAGAAAATATATAATGTTACTATATGAAATAGGAGAGTGGAAGAAGTTTGGAGCAAAGCTTTTTTTCCCCTTAATTTTTTTAATTTTATCTTAAATTTATTATTTTTCCTTTTTATATTTTATTTTTAGTTTCCTTTGGAAACAAAGAACAAAGAGAACCTTTGTTTTCAATTTTTTTTTTTTTCCCTTTTCTCATTCTTTTCCATTTGTTTTTCTTTCTTTAGGTCTCAATTACACCATACACAACCTAAAGGAAACGAGGCTTCTACAGAACAAGCCTGATTATTCCCAAAGACTGGAGCTTTAAAAGGAAGACCAGATCAGCAAAACAACCCTAGTCAGCTTTCCTGCTCTTACAAAACCTGAAAAATCATAGACCTATAAACTATCCAGGCTCATTACAAGCCTTCCTATGGTAAGAACAACTAGTATATCCATTGTAATTTTCAAACATACGGACCTCTATGTCTAACAAAAGCAGATAAGAACATCAACACCAGCTGAAATAAAAAAAAAAAATACTGGTTTTGTAATTTTAAGGCATGAACAAGGAATATGCAAAAGCCTCGGATATTATTCAATTTTCCGAAGCATGACAGTGCAAACATATCAACCATCATAAAGAAACATGATCATATTGCTGGAAGAATAGAAACTAATTGTGCATGATCTACTTGACAAACTTCATCATAATATAATGCTTATTCCTCTCTTATCATAAGCATCAAATAAATATCCAGAATAAGTTTTCTAAGATCATTAAGACTAGGTGTCAATATAAAAATGACTCACCTGGGGTCAACATCCGGAGCGAGAAACCAGGTAGCATGCCATTTGGGATTTCTTTCCATCACAGTTGTTGCAGTAATCAGCTGCTGCCTTTCTCCACCTGACCGGCCTCTGGACATACTGTCAGGCCTCTTCAGGCTGGCTCCCAAAGCAACCATCCAAGCTCTCATTCCTGAATTATCTTCTTCTCATCAATTTCTTATGGATGACTCAGCAACTGTGTAATAATGCAATCATCTCACACAAATGCACACATTTGGGAAGGTTTCAGGAAGATATCTATCCTTCACATTCTTGCCTCTGCTGATTTCGCATATATGCCGGTATTTGCACAAATATGCCTTCCTCTCTGCCCCCCCTGCTGACGTATATGCCCCTCGATAGCCCCCTTAGTATCCGTGCATATCTAGTTGTCATTGAGAACTGGGTATTGTGCCCTAGTAACTGTTCGTGCTGCTTGTGTGTGTTTCCATAATTAATAAAAAGAAGAAGAAGAAGAAGAAGAAGAAGAAGAAGAACCAACAATAACACAGATGTACTAGATTTACTAATAAAAGATTAACACACTTGTATATATCAAAAGAATAATCCTTAGACCGTTATACAAGACAGAGCAACGTATTTCTTATCCTAAATATTATTTTGAATATGGATCCCGAATACAATTTATTGAACATTGATATTGAAGGGATCTGACAATTTGTTTCATTCAGAGCTTGGCTGGCTTGGGAAAGATATCGGGTGTGAACTTCTGAGCTGCACTCAAACTGCCCTTGATCTTCATAGCACCTCTGCATCCAAAAAAAGAATCTCATATAAAGTGTGCTTGAGAGAGGAGGGCCATATGTTTTGTAACAACATAATTTCGTCATAACTTACATTCTTAATATCAGATTAATCCCAAAGTGAATACGTTGTGTTTGTCTCATTTTTCTATATTTTTGTGATTTTCTTAAAATTTTTAATATAATCACTTAAAATAATATTATTTTAATCACCGGTGGGTCCTACACATATTTTTACTAGTCTCTCTTCTTTGACTTGTAAAAATTAAGTTTGACTTTTTTTTGGGTTAGTTTAATTTGAAATTATAATATTAAATAACTCTAATAACCTATTATTAGTATTCATTTGTCCTATACCTATTTTGTTTTATTCACCCATACCTTACTTTACCATGACAAACCATCTAATCCCCCATATCCCTCCTTTATTATATCTTTTTCTTCCCTTCCTTTCATTAGTTTTCTCTCCTTCATTTTTCATTTATCTCTTTCTTTTATTTTTTTTTACTCCAACTCAAGAGAAGAAAAGAGAAGAAGAAGAAGAAATTATTTAGCCTCAAACTAGGCTTACCTTCCCTAACCAATCAAGGCAAGTAAAATCACATCCCCTCTCATGTTTTATTTCTAATTCTAATTGTTTATGGTTAACTTAGAATCTTGATTTGTTTAATTTTAGAAATGTGATATTTTTATACAAAATTCTCTATGATTATTTTAAATATAAAAATATGATTCTTACACTCTACTCTATGTTTATGTATTAAATTTGTGATTTTATTTAAGGTCTCCTATGCTTAAACTATAAGTTACAACTTAAACTATGTTTTATTTTGAAATTACAAAGAAACCACCTTTATGAATGTTCATCATATTGGATATACATTTGAATTTTTCCATATAAATTCTTCATGTATAATGTAATGATTTTAAAATCATTTTCCACTTGCCGTTAGAAAATATGTATATATATACATTTATTTATTTATTCATTATCATGTTTTAAAAAGAGAGTTTCATATAAGTATTACATTAAATTTACTAAAATATTTCTTTTATGCAAGCTATTATATTAGGTCATAATTCCTTTATGCTAATTCATATTTACTTGAAACATATATACATTAGTAAGGTTTAATAAATTTTGCTACTTTGCATGCCATGAAATCATTCTAGAATTTGGAAAATTCATTCATTCTAACATTTTATACTCCATCATACTTGCATTGACATGTGCATACTAGTTACTTGTACAACATATACGAAATTATGCCGGACTTTCCTTTTAAGTACATACACGTCTTGATAGTGCCATGGATCTTAACTTGCCTGTTAACTTGATTTTGACATTCCATCATATTTACTTCGACGTATACATACTAATTACTTGTACAAGATACATGAAAATATTCTGGATTTTCCTTGTTAGTATATACACATGTCTTGATGGTGCCATGGATCCTAACTTGCCTGTTAACTTGATTTTGACATGGATCACATCTTGCTTGTTACTAGACATGTATATGTATTAATCTTGACATGATTAGTTTATCATATTTCGGATTGATTTGCATGTTAAATAACTTGAAATCTTGGGTTATGAGAGAACTAAAGGGTGGACAAATATTGTATCGTGAAAGATTTAGAATAGGTTGCGCAACCGAAATAAGGGCCCATCCGCGGGGGCGTTCGGATGGTACTGAGCCATCATCTCTTGTTTAGTCCATGTTGATGGGACGACCGATTACTCAATAATCGGTATCTGCTTGATTGCTTAGCGGCACGGCTGGTTCAGCATCAGCATCTTGGCCGGGTCCCGGGTATGCACAGGTATTTTCACGATACAGGTTTATTTCTTCACCAGTTAGTTCAAATATAAACTAAAATATGATATTAACTTAGACTTGATATGCATTAGTCTCCGTACTTGATATCGATCACATACGATACAGGTCTATTTCTTCACCAATTAGTTCACCATGCATGTGCATATGCTTTTTACATCAATTCATATTTTACTTGTTAGTACATATTGCATGCTCCTTACCATACAAGTCTATTTATTCACCATTAGTCTCCATACTTGATAGCATATACATTCTTTCTTGATATCATTACTTGATCATTTAATATTTTCCACACATGCGCATAGTTTCATATCAACACCCATATCTTACCTATTTGTTTATATTACACGCTCTGTACTTCTTATTATTTTACTTGCCGGGTTTGACCCTGAGCTCCCCCACACGCTCAGGTACTGAAGATGTGAGCGAGGATCCACCACTGCATGATCCGTACTTTCTATAGCAGACCGAGCAGCAATAGATTTATAGGCCTCCGCTTTTGTATTTTTGGTTTGGTATGTATCACCTCTTTGAGACTTTATTTCTAACTTTTGTATCAGTATTGTACTTATTGCTGCTTATCTTAGACATGTATATCTTCTCTTTATATGGCAGTAGACTAACTTCCAAGATCCTGGTTGATTACTAGTATTCAGTTCCATTCATTTCTTCTTTTACATTTTTATAGGCCTCGTGCACGTCGACTTACACGTGCCCGCCGGTAACGCACTTCGTTTTCGTATCCCTACGGAAAATGGGGCGTTACAGAGTGGTATCAGAGATCTAGGTTAATTTAGGATGTTTTTAGGACTACTGCCATATATAAACATGTCCAGAATTTTCTTTGATCTGAAATCTTATCTTGGTCCTATTATTAGTTAATTTTCTATATTGCATACTTCTTTTATCCATACCATATATATCTTTTGATTTTCTATGTATCTAGTCTTGTACTTCTGCTATTTGAGTCCTATTAAGTTGACATGGTAATTATAGAGATTTATTCTCAATCGGCAATAATTACAGTCAATCATTAGAACTGTAGCAAGTGGATTTATGAGATACTCCATAGTTGATTTTCAACTAAAATCATATGCTTTTGTTGTTATGAGTCTTATCTACTGGCGTGGCAATAATTGATCTGTAGGCAATTATTGCAGTTATTCGTAAGGACTTTAATAAGTGAGACTCGTGATATTTTTTTCCATCATATATTTTTGATTATTTATCCTACTAGTTTAGATAGTATGACAAGTTAGTTTTCAACTATATTTTGATTGGAACTATTTTCTCAATAATCACATCCATATCAATTGATTGATATCTTATAATTCCAATCAGTTAAAAAATTAAATTTCGAGGACGAAATTTTTTGTAAGGAGAGTAGAATGTAACAACCTAATTTCGTCATAACTTACATTCTTAATATCAGATTAATCCCAAAGTGAATACGTTGTGTTTGTCTCATTTTTCTATATTTTTGTGATTTTCTTGAAATTTTTAATATAATCACTTAAAATAATATTATTTTAATCACCGGTGGGTCCTACACATATTTTTACTAGTCTCTCTTCTTTGACTTGTAAAGATTAAGTTTGACTTTTTTTTGGGTTAGTTTAATTTGAAATTATAATATTAAATAACTCTAATAACCTATTATTAGTATTCATTTGTCCTATGCCTATTTTGTTTTATTCACCTATACCTTACTTTACCATGACAAACCATCTAATCCCCCATATCCTTCCTTTATTATATCTTTTTCTTCCCTTCCTTTCATTTGTTTTCTCTCCTTCATTTTTCATTTATCTCTTCCTTTTATTTTTTTTTACTCCAACTCAGGAGAAGAAAAGAGAAGAAGAAAAGAGAAGAAGAAGAAGAAAAGAAGAAGAAATTATTTAGCCTCAAGATAGGCTTATCTTTCCTAACCAATCAAGGCAAGTAAAATCACATTCCCTCTCATGTTTTATTTCTAATTCTAATTGTTTATGGTTAACTTAGAATCTTGATTTGTTTAATTTTAGAAATGTGATATTTTTATACAAAATTCTCTATGATTATTTTAAATATAAAAATATGATTCTTATACTCTACTCTATGTTTATGTATTAAATTTGTGATTTTATTTAAGGTCTCCTATGCTTAAACTATAAGTTACAACTTAAACTATGTTTTATTTTGAAATTACAAAGAAACCACCTTTATGAATGTTCATCATATTGGATATACATTTGAATTTTTCCATATAAGTTCTTCATGTATAATGTAATGATTTTAAAATCATTTTCCACTTGCCGTTAGAAAATATGTATATATATACATTTATTTATTTATTCATTATCATGTTTTAAAAATAGAGTTTCATATAAGTATTACATTAAATTTACTAAAATATTTCTTTTACGCAAGCTATTATATTAGGTCATAATTCCTTTATGCTAATTCATGTTTACTTGAAACATATATACATTAGTAAGGTTTAATAAATTTTGCTACTTTCCATACCATGAAATCATTCTAGAATTTGGAAAATTCATTCATTCTAACATTTTATACTCCATCATACTTGCATTGACACGTGCATACTAGTTACTTGTACAACATATACGAAATTATGTCGGACTTTCCTTTTTAGTACATACACGTCTTGATAGTGCCATGGATTTTGACTTGCCTGTTAACTTGATTTTGACATTCCATCATATTTACTTCGACGTATACATACTAATTACTTGTACAAGATACATGAAAATATTCCGGATTTTCCTTGTTAGTATATACACATGTCTTGATGGTGCCATGGATCCTAACTTGCCTGTTAACTTGATTTTGACATGGACCACATCTTGCTTGTTACTAGACATGTATATGTATTAATCTTGACATGATTAGTTTATCATATTCCGGATTGATTTGCATGTAAAAAAACTTAAAATTTTGGGTTATGGAAGAACTAAATGGTGGACAAATATTGTATCGTGAAAGATTTAGGATAGATTATGCAACCGAAATAGGGGCCCATCCGCGGGGGCGCCCGGGTGGTACTGAGCCATCATCTCTTGTTTAGTCCATGTTGATGGAACGACCGATTACTCAGTAATCGGTATCTGCTTGATTGCTTAGCGGCACGGCTGGTTCAGCGCCAGCATCTTGGCCGGGTCCCGGGTATGTTTTTTCACCAGTTAGTTCAAATATAAACTAAAATATGATATTAACTTAGATTTGATATGCATTAGTCTCCGTACTTGATATCGATCACATACGATACAGGTCTATTTCTTCACCAATTAGTTCACCATGCATGTGCATATGCTTTTTACATCAATTCATATTTTACTTGTTAGTACATATTGCATGCTCCTTACCATACAAGTCTATTTATTCACCATTAGTCTCCATACTTGATAACATGTACATTCTTTCTTGATATCATTACTTGATCATTTAATATTTTCCACACATGCGCATAGTTTCATATCCACACCCATATCTTACCTAATTGTTTATATTACACGCTCCGTACTTCTTATTATTTTACTTACCGGGTTTGACCCTGAGCTCCCCCACACGCTCAGGTACTGAAGATGTGAGCGAGGATCCGCCACTGCATGATCCGTACTTTCTATAGCAGACCGAGCAGCAATAGATTTATAGGCCTCCGCTTTTGTATTTTTGGTTTGGTATGTATCACCCCTTTGGGACTTTATTTATAACTTTTGTATCAGTATTGTACCTATTGCTGCTTATCTTAGACATGTATATCTTCTCTTTATATGGCAGTAGACTAACTTCCAAGATCCTGGTTGATTACTAGTATTCAGTTCCATTCATTTCTTCTTTTACATTTTTATAGGCCTCGTGCACGTCGACTTACACGTGCCCGCCGGTAACGCACTTCGTTTTCGTATCCCTACGGAAAATGGGGCATTACATGTTTGAAGGAAGGTGACAACTATCCACAGTAAATCGAAAAAGCTCAGAAACTTCAGTTATTGTTCAGATTAATTAAAAACTGAGGAGAGACAGGATATTACAAACATTTATCAAGAACTTCCTAAAAATATCACTAAACCTTATTCAAACTTATATTTCCTTGTAATATTTCAAAACAGTTAGATCATTCAACGTAATTTTCTTAATTGTCATTCTTTCGCAGGTTTCATCTTTTATACTTTTAATACATTGTATATTGGTGAGAAACCTTCTATAGGTTTGAGGAAATATTTTACATTCTAAAACTTTTAGTTGCGACACTAACAACATTCCAATCGAAAGTTTGTCCGAAATGCACTATTGGACAATACACACACTAAAATTATAATAATAGTAATTTTGGAATTATTGCATTTGTCAATAAGTTGCCAAGCTTTAATAGAGATACCCGCTCTGCAGTTAGCCAACTACTGGGATATATGTAAATAAGCAGTCAATAAATTCAGAAAGCATATTTTTACGCTAAATTGGGATCAAACAGTTGAAACCTTTTTCATATAAACAATTATAACAACACCCAAAAAAATCAAACCCATTTTATTTATGTCACCTGATGAAAGCCATCTGGGGATTCAATTTCCCAGTGGCAACAGCAAGGAAATCGTCATCTTTGAATGAAAAAGTCGCATCAGGCTTTCCCTCGTACGGACCTAATAAACCAAATTATAATTAACATCACAGGATCAACACCAAGACAAAAATGCTCAAAGAGAAAATTAGGAGAATCGGAAAAAGGCGCCACCTTTGGTGACTTTGCCTTCCTTAAGATCGACGACAAAGATCTCCTCGTCCACCCCTAATTTCTACAGAAATTTCCAATAACATAGAACCAGTGAGATCGAGATCGATATCGAGATCGAGATTAGAAAGTTTGAGAATAAGTAATTAGGGTTAGGGCTAAAAGGGGAAATGGACCTTGGGAGCGATGTTGAGCTGGTAGACGAGGCCGACCTTCTTGACAAGCTGCTTGCCCTCGTCGGTGGCGAGATGGAGCTTCATCTGGTCGAGGAGAGCGGCGGATTTCAGGGAGCTCGACGATTCCGCCATTCTAATTTTCTGTATCTAATTTTAGGATTGGGATTGGAGTCGAAATTTTTTAGGGTTTAGATGAGAAGGATGATGGGAAATTATTAAATTGGGAAGATCGAGATAGAGATGGAGAGTACGGAGCAGTTGCTTGGGGGTGGTTATGACGCTGCTCCACGCCAACGGTGTCGTGTTGGTTCAGAAAACAAAGCGCTGTGGTTGGGGTTCAAAGCCTGTGGGAATTTCGAAATGAGCACACCACCCTGCTCCATAAGCCGTTTCCCGTTAGGAGATTAATCGCGGGAAGTCGGAACTGGTCATTCGTGTAAAAATTACTTGGAAGACTAATCCCGCACTAAAAAAAAATTGAAATTGTTGAGCAAAGTGGTGTGCACGAATAGAATTTTCCGTTCAAAAACTGTCTGCCTCTATGCCTTTAATTCCTCCTTTCTTAATTTCAACTAACTTCATTGGGGACAAAACCAATGTATTATTATTGTTTGACACTAGTTTAAATCTAAAATTAAGAGCCTTTTAACTTGGATCCACGATGCCAAACAGTTTTTTTGACTCAACACATTTAGTCAAAATAGTCATAGTTCAGAAATTAGGCAATGAGTTAAATCTAGTTTAAGTACCTCTGATCTTAAGAGCGGGAACAGGTTCTTCCGCCTTGAAAATTGAGAGTTGAAGAGAGCCTTGAGATGCAGAGAGTCTAAGAGTTGAGATGATGAGAGCCTTGGGAGAGAGATGTGATCTTATCAAAAGTCTTGATCTAGAAAGAATTTTTAAGAATTAGATGGTTTGAGAGTTAGAGAGGGACGATAATATTTAGAAATTTTTTGTAAGGAGAAGGAATGAAAGGGTGTGGGTGCTTATGGGCATTCGAGGGAATGGTTTTTTTTTTTAGTAGAACACCATTCCCTAGCGGCTGAAAGAATCGCTCAGAGGTGTTTTGCAAATAAATAAATAAATAAATAAAAGATGCAATATTATTGGTGAATTGTAAGGCCTAGTCATAAATTGTGGTAGAGTGAATGAAAGAATGGGTGTGCTAGTTAAAGGTTGGTGTAAAGTTTGGTACAATAACAAAAACAGCAACTAAGCTTTTTATCCCAAGTATTTGAGATAAACTACATGAACCAAAAGAGAATCACACCGGATCGATCACATTGATAATACTTCTCCATTCATTCATATAAAGTAATATCTTCTCATTTGAACCTCTAGAATCCAAATCTTTTTGTATCACCCCATCTAGCTATATTTTCTTCGGTTTTCCCTTCGCTCTTTTAACTTGTCATACATTGATGAGCTCTCCTCGTTAAACTGGTGCATTTGTAGGTCTATATTGCATATGACCAAACTATCGTAAGCGATTTTCTCTCATATTCTCATCGATTGGGGCTACACCTAATTTAGTATGAATATCTTCATTTCTCACTTTATCTCTCCTACTATTACTGCATATCAGCGAAGCATGCGCATCTCTATTATACTTATTTTCTGTAAACGATGCTTCTTTATATCCCAGCATTCTGTACCATATAATAAAGCTAGTCTAATAGTAGTCCTATAAAAAATTTTCTTCAGTCTTAATGAAATGTTACGGTCATATAAAACTCCCGTTGTACTCCTCCATTTCAACTAGTCAGATTGTATCCTGGTTGATATCACTATTGATCTCTTCGTCACTCTAAATAATAGAATCCAAATAGCTAAACTGACTGCTTATTTATATCTCTTACCGTCCAGTATTACAGCACTATAGTTTAAGGTCTGTCGTTTACTAAATTTACACTACATATACTCTGTTTTAGACTTAATCTAAAATCTCTAGATTCTAATGTGTGCTTCTATAACTCTAACTTGATATTCACCCATACTCTTATCTCATCAAGTAAGACAATATCATTAGCAAATAGCATACACTAAGATATCTCATTTTGAATAGCTCTAGTAAGCTCATCCATTACTATACCAAATAAAAGTGAGCTCCATTCAAATCCTTCTTGCAATCCAATTGTGATAGTAAAATTACTTGTTAGACCACCATATATTCTGATATTGGTCACTACTCCATCATACATATTCTTAATTATGTCAATATACTTGAGAAGGACTATTTTACTCATCAATGTCTACCAAAACAGCTCTCGTGGTACTAGGCTTTATCTTGGTCAATAAATATCATATGTAATCTTTATTTCTCTCAACTCACCAAATATATTTTTAACTACCCTCTTAATGCAACTAGTCATTTTGTTACATATTATATCAGGATCATCATGGTCCTTCTAATTTGCTTCTTACACTACTCTATTTATAAAAAAAATTTGATTAGTTTTCTAATTATCACCACTTAATTTTAGGATCTAACTTATATTTAATCTTTCTGACTCTCTTTCTAATCCAAATATGTAAAACTAAGAGTTTATATTGGGTAACTACACTCTCACCTAATACTACCTTACAATCGATACAACTACCTCTATTTACCCTCCTAGTTAAAAATAAATCTATTTAGCTCGTTTTCGATCGACTTTTAAAAGTAATCAAGTGAGAAACTCTCTTTTTAAACCAAGTTTTCTAAATCAAATCATAAGACAAAACAAAATTTAGAATTTAGTTACCTATTTCATTTCTTTCTCCAAAACCAAATCTTTATATATACTATCAAATCCATTACGATTAGTTCTTATTTGCCCATTGAGGTCACAATCAATAAATAGTTTTTCTCCAGTAGGTATTCATTGTACTATCTCATCTAGATCCTTCCAAAATTAATGTTTACTAGATTTATCAAGTCCTATTTATGGTGCATAGACACTAATGAGATTAAAAATCTCTCTATCTAAAATAATTTTAACTAATAAAATTCTATTACTCTTCCTCCTAACCTCCACTACATAAATATTTTTTCAAAACACAAAAAAATATTAAAAGCTTGGTCAGATCGTTGATTAGAACCAATAGCATAGGAGTTCATATCCATTTTAAATTATAAACTAAAAAAAAATAATCAAAATTTAAAATATAAATAGGCATGTAAATATTGAAAGTTGAAGGAGGTTACTCTGTACGAAAAGTTGAGAGCCAATGAGAGTCTTTAGATGCAAAGAGTTGAGATGTTGAAATCTTGAGAGCCTTGAGACAGAGCCTTGGCCTTATTTAAAGCCTTGATCTTGAGAGGAATTTAAAATTAGAGAGTATGAGAGTTACAGAGAGATGGGAGATTTTTTCTAAGGAAAAGAAATGAGAGGATGGGAGTATTTATAGGCATTGTGAGAATATATATATATATATATATATATATATATATATATATATATATATATATATATATATATATATATATTTTTTTTTTTTTTTTTTTTTTTTTTTTTTTTTTTTTTTTTTTTTTTTTTTTTTTTGCAGAACACTCCAACAACTGAAAGGTCATTAGGTGATGTTTTGCAAAAAATACCCTCTGCAAAGCTATTTTAGCTATAGGAAAAGGCTTTTGTAATAACCCCCCATAACAGTTGGTTTAGCCATTTATCATATGGGCGTGTGGCCATGCCGGCACTTGCCCGTAGCCCGACCAAGGGCGAGGGGGCATCCGGTCCATCCCAGGCCCACCACTAGGTGGGCTATGATAGGCATGCCCCAACCCGTGACGGGTTGGGGGCGTGCAGTCGATCTATTTGTCATTCCTAATTTGAATCCTCTAAATAATATGTGGATTTTCTTAATTTTTAAGATTAAGAACGTAGTCTCTTTAATTATACCAAGTTAAATCTCGGATCAACATAGCTAGTAAAAAAGCCTAAAATCTTTTTTTGAAAAATAAGGGTGTCATAACTTGAGCAAACCCCTTCACAATAACTTATGAGTTTGAATAAGAATTTGGCAAAAGCTATCTCTAGTCATCATGGTGAATTTGTTCATGGTGGTAGATGTTGGTAGAAACTAGGATTTGAAATGTAAAGGGATAAAAAAAATGAGCTGATGATACAATGCTAAAATAGAACTGGAAATTTTATTTACACATGACAAATTACTTTTGACGTCCAGATTACCCTTTACACCAACCTCCCATTTTGAAACATCACCAATTTACTCTTTACGTTCATTTTTTTCTCTAAATTTAACCCTCCCTCCTTCTCTGTTCTATTTTCATGTATTGCGACTAAGCTCTAAAATCTCCAACTTTCCTCCGAGCCCTGCTCCTCTATCCGTCTGCCTCTGTCGTCACCTCTAACTCCGTCGCCACTCACCGCCTCCAGTCCTAATCCTTTACTCCGACCACTGACTAACCGTCATGCCAACAAAAAAAATAGTAACAATCAATTGTAAACAAAAATACATACAAAACTAAGAATAATTTTAATCCGTACTTGAGATTTGTTCTCCGACACTAATTATATGTTGAATTTTTCTATTTGTTTCAAATAAACTCTAAACTAATTTTGCTTGTCATAATGAATTCAAAGAATTTAAAATTCTTCCTAACTTTTTGAGGAACGCGAATCTAAAAATTCTAGATAGTCAGAAAATCAATAAGTTTGTGGTAGATGTTTTTTTAAGATTTAAATAGCACAAAATGTTTTTTTTCGGATTTTAGAGAAAATAGAGGAAGAAGACATTTTAAATTTTAAAGAAATTTTAGAGATTTTGGGATTTAAAAAGATAATTTAGTCAAGAAAAAAATTTAGTAAAGTTGTAATTATTTGCAAGTTTTAAATATGTACGTCAAGAGTAAATTGTCGTGCGTAAATATAATTTTCCAAATAGAACTAGATAATCCTTACTAGAGAAATTACTATTTACACTTTTACATTTTTCGTCCTATAAAAGTGGAAAGGACAGGTGACCTGGGAGAAAAGTTAAGATGATATCTATGTAAGAGACTTGCTCTTGAGAGCCTCAAATCCAGATTAGCCCTAAAAGAAAAATAGCTTCAAACACAAGCAACTTAGATTCTATATCCAGATAGTTAAACATGGATTTGGGTCTTCTTCTCAGTGCAACATGGTAAAGACTACTCTCAGGATGTTTCAATTAGACCAAATTCAAAAATCCAGGTTCGGGCCTGTCCAAGCCCAAGCCCAGATCAGACCCAGTCAACAGCCTGTTGACCGGGCTTGGCCCAGACCAGACCCGAGCCATGTCGATAAAGCCCAGGATGGCTTGGCCCGAGTTTTCTGTCAATAGTCTATTCAATCTGGGGCCTAGGCCCACCCGGCTCTAGCCCGAGCCTAGATTGAAACTAGCAAAATCCAATAGCTAATTGATGGGTTTTGGCTGTATATGGGGGTTTTGACCAAAATAATCCTTCAAAATCCATAAAAAGGCCATATTGAAGGGTATTTTGGTCATTTTCCATGGGGTTGCATCTATAAACATTTTCTAAAATCTTACACCTAAAAAATCTCCTAAAAAATCTCTCACTCTCAAGCTAAAAACTCAAAGCACTCTCTTATTTTTTCTAATATTTCTAAATCTCCCCGTAAACTTTTTTAAAAAAAAAAATTCATTTGGAATGGCTTCATCATCCTACTTTGTTGACATTTAGCAGGAGGTTGCACTCATCGGCCTTACATCTTCCAAATTTACTTCTAGTTTTCTAATTATTTCTCTCACTAACTCCACCACTGAAGAGGCCTTGATCCGAAGTATGGAGTTTCTTTGAACGTATTGAGTTTAAGGATGACATGGACAGTGTTGCTAACATCATAGCAAAATATCCAATCTGCACCAAACTTTTCACCGCATACTATTTAGCCAGCACAACCCACTTGATGTGCCATAAAAAGTCCCATAATAAGGATTAAGACCAATCAGACATTCACTAATTTATACTTTCATAATTTTCGATGACATGTATTTTATCTTCTTTTTCATATGATACAGCACGTGCACATAAAGTTATAATTATAAACATAGTTTGAGAAATGATCCTTTCACCACAGTTTAAGATCCGAACTATATAGATATAGTTGGAGAGGGATTCGCTCTTAGTTTTCAATCATTTTCTTATTAAACTTGCCCACACTGCACCGTTATGCAACCGAAAAAGAAAAAATAATTTATTATTTCATTTTTTTGATTGCAAAGTAGCTCCTACTTCTGATATTTGATCATTTAGAGATAGGAAACTTTTTCTTTGCATGCTCATTAGACTGATGAAGTTTGACAAATGTAAAAAAAAGAGTAATTTCTTTTGTTTCTTTTGATAATGTTTATACATGTGAAATCTTGTGAAAATTATTTTTAATGAATGACTTCGATTTGAGCTTGATAATTTTTTACAATTACTTTAGATAATGCTAACAACAATAATATAGCTTTCAAACAACAATAATATAGCTTTCAATTTTTTGCATGCTTCTTTTCCTTTACCACTTTTCGACCTATGAAACATTTTCAATGTTAGGTGCATGTGTCATATAATTAATTTAATTGTGCAATATGTTTTTTCCAATATTAGAAATATTATCACAAAGGTTAAAGAACTTTGTGGCTTCATTGGTAATTTTGCAGTCAATAATTAGGCTATACAAATGGAAAATTCTATTTGCACCCGGTATTTTACTCTTAACGTACGGTTTTGAAATTTATAAATAATTATAAGTTTATCATTATTTTTTGGACTAAATTACCCTTATAAATTACAAACTAAAACTTCTTAAAATTTGGAATTATGACTCATCGTCTTCCTCCTCTATTTTCTCTCTAAACCCTAAATAATTTTTTCTGGTATTTAATAAAAACACATCTCCTACAAAATCATCAATTTGATTTCTTAACCTCTTAAAATTTTTTTACATTAACGTTCCTGAAAAGATTAAAAGAATTGTAAATTCTTTGATTTCACAGTGACAAGCGAGATTTGGATTTGGAATTTGAGTTTGAGTTTTCTTATTCAAATGGAAAATTTCAATATGAAATTGGTGTGAGAGAACAAATCTAAAATACAATTTGAATTTTTTTTTATAGATTTTATACATATTTGTTTGAAATTTATCGTTAATTAGTTTTCTTTTATGGGGGAGACTTCGCTTGCTGGTCGGGTTTTAATACCCGACCAGCACGTTTCTTGGTCGGGTATTAATACTCGACCAAAATATTTGAGAAGGGTTATTTTGGATAAAAATTTGGGTGCAGAGAGTAGAATTATAGTATTTCAAAATAGAAGTTCGGTGTAAAGAGCATTTAGGGCGCCAAGAGTAAAATGCAATGCGCAAATAGAATTTCCCTATACAAATAAGCTTGTAAGAGATTATTTAATGTACTGCCAAAAAAAAAACCAAAGATATTGAACATTGGTGGAACTAACTATATTTAGTGTTACACGCCACTATACAATATCGACATGTCATTAGTTGCTTTTTATTTTTTAATGGTCTTAATTCCAATAATGCTTTAGAGAAAGTTGAAGATTATAAATGAAAGTTGATAATAGCTTTACAAAATATTCTTCAAGTTTTTTATTCTTCCACTGTAATATTATTGGGTTGCTATTATCCCACGATTACACAAGCTCCTTTACATATTCATAAAATCCGAACTAGTTTTAATCTGCTTGCTAATGATATTAATTTCATTCCTCTAAAATGTAATCGAAATTTGATAAATACTTTTTGCCTATCCCAATTAGTTTTTATTTTGGTATGCTTTAGGGATTAATAATTCTTTTGAACTTTTACATCCTGAACCATGTAGTGAAATTATACAAGTCAACATGATATTTATAGGTATTTTGTATTGTTATTTGAATAATATTATGCCAGCTATGAATGTTGACAAATCACAACCTCAGCAACATTCTAATCCTAGCAAAGGTTGAGTTTTATGTCCAAAAACATTTTAATTAATTATATTATTAGGGTGAGGTAGTGGATCAGGCTCGTCTTTGATAAGGGAAGCTTCTCAATTTGATAGATATTTAATTACTCAATTAGTTGAAGTCTTTAGTAACAAAAATAATTTTGATATTTTAGGTTGGTAAAAGTAGTTTGTTGCACCCATATTTCCAGTTATTAGCCATATAGAATGAGATCTATCCACTGTTCAATTTTCAACTTTTACTTCGAAACTGTCTTCAGCATAGGAGGCCAAATTATGGATGGTCACCAGTCCAATTTGAATGTTAAGACTGTGTAGACACTTATATGTTTTAGAGATTGGTGCGGTGGAAAAGAGACAGGAAGGACTAGATGTTGCACATATCACATGGAGCGCATTAGAGGACCTGTAAGTTGATTTAACAATGGAAAATTTAAGTTGAGTTATATTTTCTTTATTTAGAAAATAACTACATATTTTAAAAATAGATGAGTAAGTGCCAACCTAATTAGAATATACTATACTAACCTAATTAGAATATACTATACTATTGTTATGCAATAATTTTCTAAATTTCTTTTGATTTTCACATTTTCACAAATTCAATGGAAAGATGTAATTTAGTAAGTTTGTGATCAAAAAAGTTTTATTTATTATTTTGAAAAATACCAGGAGCCTTGTTTCAATTTTAGTGATTTTTCCATACTATTTTTTTTTTTTTGAATTTTTGGAGGAGTATTTTTCTCGAGAAAAAAAAAAAAACAGAATATCTACGCATTTAGACCGACTCGAAGCCTGGTCCAGCCAAAGCCCGACATGGACCTACACTTGGTTGGTACTTGCTAGGCCCATGCATGGGCCAGGATAAAGCCCGGCCCCAATCTAGGTGCCTGGACCTAGTCAGACCGTCCCGAATGGAAATGTATAATCTTAATCGTGGAATAAAGTAGCAGATATAATATAATCTAAATTAATACACAACATATTATTCATATTTGTCCAACATGAATTTTACACTTACACTAAAAAAATAATCTTAACCACCTACAAAATTAGTAGACAACTAAGATTACACTAAGGAAGTCCTTACCATTTTAAGCTTATGAAAGGATTTGAATATATCACTATAGGGAATCGAAACTGAACATATATGAGCGGACATCAATGTATCCATTTTCATATTTATTTTTGTAATCTGATCATGAATACGAATTTGGATATTCTTTAATGGCCGTAAAAATCATTATCATATTTAGCAAATTTTTAGACAAATCTAGTTTAGATACCTAGGAAACATATACATAAATTCAAAGACATTTTTGTATAATTATGTATGAGAAGAAATCACATGGTGTTATAAATAAGCAGTGCTCTTAATTATGCAATAAATATACTTATAAGAAAATGATGAAAATGAGTTGATAGCTCAGTTTACCTTATTTTTACTATCTCCACTATTTTTAAATTTTTTTCTTTTTTGGATTATGATCTCAACTCTCAGGATTCACGAATACTCAATTTTGGAGTTTTAGTTTTTATCTAGCCTTCCATCAAGTAAAAAGAAAATTAAGAATTTTCGATGAAAATAATATTTTGTATCCAATAAGTGGAAAGATAAATCAACTTCAAAATTTGAGATCGAAATACAGATGCAGTGCAGATTTTTTCTCATTTGAGAAGACTCAAATAAATACGAGTGTTTCGAATCTTTCGATAGCTTTGTGCAGAACCCCATACTTTCTTTGGGCTCAACCATAATGCAGGAAAAACTCATGCAGTGTACAAAGTACTCAAAACATATTACTCTCGATAAAAGGACTATTTACGAACAAGTATGAACTATTACATTAGTCACTTCATAGGGGAGTTGAAAATGAATCTAACAAACAAGTATGAACCATTACATTAGTCACTTCGTGGGGGAGTTTCCAAAGGAGCACACCATTTTTCATTAAAAATACACTAAACAGCGAGCTCACTCCTTTGGAAACTCCCCTTCGTAACCGTCTGTTCTGGGAGTTTCTTGCCTGTCATCAAGCCAGAGTTGATAAAAAATAACTCCCATCAAAGTCGACCTATTTGTTACTATGCATCAATATAACAAGAATCACAGCCACATCCAGTAATAAAGAACGAACCTTCATATAAGTGCAAAACCAAGAGACAATAACATAAACCAATAGTATTAAATTACAGAGCCTGACATCTTTCGAAAGAAAATTACAGAGTTTAAGATACATCCTGTCAGTTAATTTAAAAGTTTATCAACATAATCGTTTCCATGCAGAATGATCCCTTAGAAGCAGTGAGAGCAGGATGAGTTCGTCTGTAGTCGATCAACTTAGGGTGTCTAATGCCCATAACCAGTTCTTTTCATCATCCTCATGAATTCGTCTGGATCGACTTCTCCATCTCCTGTGATATTACGAAAAAGAATTTAGTGAATATCAGAAGTTGCATCTTGCGGAAGGATTAAAAAAGGATCAAGATAAATTGAAGACAACAACTGAAGTCTTAAGATGTCAAACATTCAAGAACCAGTCAAAAAGACAACTAAAACCTTTAAGACGTCAACATACAAATGACCTGTCAAATTAGCGAGATGGCTGAGATAATCACTAGGATCACACACAAATACGTATGGAAACAAAAAGTGAGCATAGCCTCAAGGATATTAGCATCTAAACCCTTTACATGAATGTGTGGACATACATTTTTGGTTGTACAGTGTAAGGAAATGATTTTTCAGCCCTAGCTACTAGTAATGTTTTTAGATACTTCATAGGATAATAGATAGCAAGGTTCTCCTTTAAAAGATAGTAAGATTCTCCCTTCCCCCTTATCTTTGAGAAAGGAAAAATATTAAGAGATTAATGGGTGTCAGATAGCATAGGAAGAAAATCTCCTCCTGAGCAGCAAAAACTCCACCATCCTCCATCTTCTTTTATTCTAATCAGGCTCCATAGCACAGATCTTCAATCCCAAGGTTTTGCTCATACCAAAATTCATGGCTTAGTTTGACCTCTGAACAAGCAGGCATTAAAGTAGCGGTTTTCCAACATAACATTTCATACTCATGGATGATGTGCAACCAAATTATACCCCACGATTTTTTTAGATGAGTGAAACCTATGAGGTAAAAAACAACTCTATTGGGCTCGACCTAAGAAAAAATGATGACAAGGGGGCATTTTTGCCACTATGGGAGGTTATTTTTCTCCTATGCAGTTTGACGCCCATTAATTCCAACTACTGAATGATAAAAACATGTATCTTACATTATCTAAGTTAGCTTGTTACCAATGTTTCCTCACCAGACAATATAACTGGCACTTTTACCACTATCACATGATATTTAAAATTATCCTTTGAGCAATATTGAGAGGACAGTCCAACCACAATCCCAGCACCCTACGAAGTTCGTGGATGGTTAAGATTTTTTTAAAAAATGTAAAATATACATATAAGTGTAAATCATGGGAAATATGGTATTATTATTTTCGGATAACTCATAACCACCCATTTATTGGATAGTTGAGTTGTCTCTTAAAACTCCAGCAAAAGAGGGTAGCCATATGGAAGAGAATGGACAAGAGAAAAGAAGAGAACACATGTCAAAGAAGATTCAGAATCAACCTTGCTACTTGTGTTACCATTTGAACCTGATTGATAAAATTAGATAAAAAAGAATAGAATATCTCACAAACCACTATAAATGGGTCTCACCATTCCCATTTGACTTTCCCTATCCAAGATGTACCAAGTCTAGTGTAGAATTCCTGATTAAAACTTATAAGAAGCTAAGGAGATCTCAGGCTTTTCTAACCAGTAATAACACAATCCATCTCTTAACATTCAGTTGCTCAGCCACATTGAAGTTAATTGCTCCCTCCGTTTCACTTTATCCGTCATTTCTGGATTTTTTTATTTTTATTTTAAATAGTTGATGCTTTGGAGTTCCCAAAGCATACTTATTGTTGAATTCCCATATTAGTAGAGCAATTATAAATGAGAGAGTTTTACATTTTTTATGTTCATAATTAGAAGTATAACAGAAAGATTGTTAATTTTGATAATGGAGTATTGCACTTCTTAAATGATATGCTACAAACTTAAACGACAAATAAAATGAAAAAACAGAGAATGTTATATTCAGTATTATCCAACTTGTGGCATGCTTTTGCTAATAGTACGGGTATGGAGATATGTTAAGCTTCTTTAAATAGCATGCAATATAAAGCAGGTAGCCTAATAGGATCCCTTTTTAGGATTCCAGTAAACTTGGGATTGTTTGATAGAGTTATTTTATAATTATTGCATGCATTAGATGCATGTGGGCATATAATAATAGATGCACACACAAGATACATGTATAGATATTTGAGACATGTAAATTAGGATTATTATAATAGAAGAATGCATACAATATCTATAAAATCCATATTATGATTCTTATTCAAAACATAGAAAATAACCACTTTAATTAGGAAAAAAATGATTATAAATTAGTAACCGAAGTTCAAAATTAAAGATTTAATGCCAAAAGTGAAGTCTTGAAGACCATAAAAATATCTAATTAAGGAAAGCAAAATGCTAGAGCAAGACATGACGAAGTAGTTCATTGGATAAATAAGCCATAATTAGCTCCTTCATTCTTCAGTCAACAGGTTAGGTGATCTAGATAAAGAATGCACAACCAAAAATGCACGCAAGTTTGATTATAGAAAGCTGGGTTGCAAGATCAAATCAGATACTGTATCCCTTTCCAAAGGAGGAGGCATCCTTTCCTCTGGATCATAGAATGATCCAGTAGATTTTATTATTAATACAATATTAAAGCCATGAAATCTCTCATTGGAAAAACCAAGTACAAATATTCCTGACATAAAATACCATAAAACAGGTTATCATCCTTAAATCCATGAAATCACTAGTAGAAACTTCAGTAAATACCTCCAATGAAAATCGTGACATGCAGGAAAATAGGTTATCATCCTTTGATTTTGAAGAAAGAATAGGCAAAAGGTCTTACCATTGCGGTCAGCTTCCTCTATCATCTCTCTGATCTCATCAAGAGTGAAACTCTCACCCAAATCTTTAGCAATATGCATGATATCCACATCAGATATCTTTCCCTAAAAGTATTCCAAAAAGCACGGGAATTTTGTTTATAAGAAATGAGCAGTGACAGAGAACAGTAACTTTAGAACAAAGATGTATTAACTAAAAACAATCTGATTAGAATATTACATTATTGTCCTCATCAATAATGCGAAAAGCTTTCATAAGCTCATCCCTGGTGTCCCTTTCTCCAATCTTGGCCGTCATCATGTGAACAAATTCATCAAAATCGATTGCACCACTTCCATCTTTATCTACATCAGCAATCATCCTACTAATTTGCTGCAATAACAAGTTTACATATTCATCTAGAGCCAGAGTATAACAATGGAATGAGAAACTTGAATGTATTAAATTCAAACAATAAGTAAAAAAAAATAAAAAAACACTTCCAATCAGCAAGCAGCAAATTAAGATTTAACTACATCAGTTACCCATGAATATGTGAATATTCAGCATGGAACTTCGAGGTTTCGCGTAAAAGAATAATTCTTCAATCTATACAACAAACCAAGTTACTGATATTGGCCAAGGGATACATGATTAAACCATACATGAGGCAATGCACCATCATAACACACAAAAAACCAGAAAGCTTTGGCTTTAACTGTATCACGATTATCATGTTTCATTGTTGCTCAATATAGTTTCAGTGCTGACAAATTATCAAATAACATTGAGAATTTGGTTCAGAAAATGTATACAGTAAGAAACAGACATCAATACAACATAATTAGTTAATGCATTCTGAAAAGTATTATCCAACTACCAAACAGTATTATGGCAACCTAATTTCTAATCAAATAAGAAAAATAGAATTCGTCAGGTAGGTTAAGTTTTTTCAAGATTCACATACTAAGTCATTCAAATCAA
Organism: Dracaena cambodiana; assembly: GCA_036321105.1. Taxonomy (NCBI): domain Eukaryota; kingdom Viridiplantae; phylum Streptophyta; class Magnoliopsida; order Asparagales; family Asparagaceae; genus Dracaena; species Dracaena cambodiana. The sequence goes on along the minus strand of JAYEPQ010000005.1, from coordinate 26,618,511 downwards.
TAATGGCACTATGGCCTCCAAACAAAAGTAGATTCAAATGGCATACAAAAGTATGTGTTCTGCATATTCCTGAAGTTAGTTCATCAAAGTTTCTCAGCCATCTTTTCACCTAAGTTTCTCAGCCATCTTACACAGAGAAAAAAAATTCACTGCAAAATTTATGACGAATATACGTTCTCCAGAAATTCAGCTGCTAAAATTCACCTAACGTTGATCTATTACTTCAGGCCCTTAAAACAAGGGCCATAAAGGCTATCAATGTTGAGACTGAGCAGTGGGTAGTTGCCTTGCAAAAGAGAACATTAGGTGTGGTTGTGGCTACTTCAGCCATAATTGCCTCTTCAATTTTCTCTAGCCCAACAGAGAGCCTAGAATTTAGATATTCTACCAATACATGACATGTGAATCAACTATGCTTACTTCATGAAGCCTGTCTTGTATTCCCATCTTCACAAAGATCTCTTGCTGAGATGCATCTTCCATCTATATTTTAGGTTTGGATTATTTTTCATATCTTTGCACAGCAAAATTATTAACCAGAAATATAGAGTTGAATAATGATGCTGCTTGCAATAACATATCCTACATCTGCCCAATTCTTTTAGTGGATGAGTTTTTCTGTTCTGGCACACCAAATTTTATCATGGATTTAGTTGTAGGCATATTATTTAATATTAGAAACAACATTTATCAAGTCTCTACATTCTTTTACCAAATAGACTCGATGAACCAATGTTACTGATCCTACAGTTTAAGCATTGTCAGTGTTTTAAATATCGGATACCGGTCTCGTACCGGTCAGTCAAATTACATACCGGTTACCGGATACCGGGCGGGATATCGGGATATGACCCTAAATACCGGAGTGTCATATCGGTGTCATACCAGTTAAAAAATAATCATATAATTGCTATATAGAACATAATAAAACACATAAAATAAGTTTATAGTATTTATATTGGCTTATTTACATTCAACATATAAGTTTATAGTATTGTTTTAAAACACTGCAACTTATATTATTTTATATAACCAAACCTAGTAAGAAGCCAATAACAACCTGTTTTGCTTAATATCAATTTAGTCCCAACTGTTTTAGTTAATTGAATAATACATCTATACTATGAAAATTATATTAAATTGAATATGCTGTTACATTCACTGTACCCACCATATTGAAGACATAATTAAAGAAATTATAATCTGCAACAACAGTGAATCTAGTATGAAACAAAATCAGTGAATACATAAATACATATAAATAATAAATACTCAAATTTATAAATTTTATCTAACATAAAACTCATACACACAAAATTATTTCTTGAATCAGTGATTCGGTTCACTGATCAAGGAATCACTGTAGACTACCCCTACTCACAGGTTCACTGTTCAACCCTCCCAATTTAACAATTCCCCTCAAATTACACCAAAAAAAAAAAAAATCTAACATAAATCGCAATCAATTAAACCTAAATAGCACAATTATAAAAGAAATTGAAGAAATTTATAATTCTAAATCAAATTGAAATTAAGAAAACAAACTGCACTTACCTGGCAGGCGGCGACTGCTCCACTGGAGAACGGCGAGCACCCTTCGAAAACTCCCAGAGTAAGAGAAGAGCTATCGGAGAGCGGAGAAGAAAAATAGAGAGAACACGAGAGAGATTTATAGATGGATTGGGAAATTAGGGTTAGGGTTCGGCCGTTTGGCTCGATCGGTTGACGATCGTGGAGAGAGAACGAGAGAGAGAGCCAGAGAGTGGAAGAAAAAGAATCGGAGAGAGATTTATGGCTGATTTGGAAAAATTTGGGGTTAGGGTTAGGGTTTTGGTCGCGGGAGGGAGCCTCAGATCGCCGGGAGAGAGAGAGAGAGAGAGAGAGAGAGAGAAAGAGAATACACCGAAAAATAGATTTTTTCTCCCCTCCCGACCTGTTTTATTTATTAACGGGTCGGATCTTAACGGGTTATTGGGTTCAAACCGTAACCAAAACCCAATAACCGATATTATCAAATACCGGCCGGTATTAGACATCTCGATACCGGCCGATATATCGCCACGTGGCCGATATATCGGCCCATACCGGTCCAAAACGATAAACGGTAAAAAAATGCCCATATCGTCTCGTTTCTTCAATTTTAACGATATACCGGCCGATATACCGGACTGAGCATTGTAAACAAGAACCATAGAACCAAACTTCTCTAGATTAATAAAAAATCTAGAAGAAAGAGAAATATAGTAGATTTGTACAGGAAATCAAATTGCACTCTAAAGCACATACATATCAATCCCAAAACGCCAGTAACCTGCCGAGTCAGCCTACTTTTTCACAATAATTTGGTTATGATTTTTTTTCTTTTTAAATGCCATTTGAGCTTGCTTTAAAAAAATTCAATTGATTCAATTTGGATGATGGAGTTGCAGGGAGTAAAAGCTTGAGAAATTAGGATATGGGAGGAAACAAGGATGGGTGAAGAAGTAGGTATGAACCCAATCTGAATTTTTATCAGCTAAGAATGGCACTAATCTTAGATAATTTTTATTATTTAGTTAAAATGGTATACTCTGAAGCACAAAAGAATGTTTTTGAATGAAAAAATATATAAATTATGTCATCCGATGTCCTGTAACCATAGATTAATCGATGTAGGTGAGAAATCTGGAAACCTTCTTATTCTTTTTTTCCTTTTTGGGGCGGGGGAGGGGGTGTCTTGATGCCCCTAAAATGAATTATGAAAAATAAAATTTTAGGGTGGGCGTAGAAATGGTAATGGACGTATCCACGGGCCAATTTTTAGCCCTCCCTATACAAAGTTTTGAATGAGAAAAATAAAATTTTTATTTTTAATTCAAAATTTTACATAGGGCGGGCCAAAAATTGACCATAAACATGTCCATTACCATCCCTAGCGCACGGTTGGGAGGGGTGTGTTTAGAAATTCACCTTTTAATTTTCTCCTAGGAAGAAAGTCAGGATCTTCGAGTAAAGGGATAATCCACAAAATCAAAAGTAAAATTCAATGACTGGTAACTAAAAAAAAGCCATATTGCAGTGAGACATTATAATGAAATTGTTGAAAAATAATATGAAAATGTTACCTTGATGTTTAATTTTCTTAATGTATAATCCTTAGCACTTGAGCAAATATAAAGATCATTGGCCCTTCCCTTTTCCCAAATGGGGGATACTGAATATTAAGAATTTTCAACTTAATGTATTTAATTGAAATATACTTAAGCCTAACTATATTTAACTTTTAAGAAAGCTATGCAAATTTGTTGATATCTATTTACTGCCAATTTCAAATCTCAATGTTATTAGGATTTTCATAAATAAAATTATCCATATCAGGTTAGAATTTTATTCTAATTAAGAGAATTGCTTGATGAAGTTGCCTCAATTATATGGAAGGATCTTAGATGTGTTGACTTTCGCGTGCATGGAACTTGCAAAACTTGGATAACAAAGTTTGAAATACTACAGTTTTCTTTAGTGAAGAGTTCACAGGCTGAAAGAACTATTACAGGTTACATACAATACATATTTACATACAACAACAAAGCCTTTATCCAAATATTTCAAAGTTATCAACATGAATCCTTATCCTCCATTCAACTGCATTAAAGGCCACATCCACAGAAAGATTTGGAACATTAATATATCGAATCATGTAACCTTAGTTAAGACATGTTAATGGAAACTCTTTACTGGCTAGGTGAAAAAGATAAAGACTAGTTTCTGCTTAAAGGATTAGACATGAAGTTGGTCAAATGGATTTTTAAACATGTATTTCTAGTCCATCATTTACCAGGCTCATTCACATTGTCTTCAATACTATAAAGGTGCAATGGTCTGAAAAACTTAAATGAGGAGTCAAAGAATAAGTGGTTCTCGAATTTTTCATGCTTAAATGAGGAGCAAGAAGTCTTGAGGACACCTAAAGAGTTTTGAGAAGAGGAACGTGGAACCTGATTTCTGGATTCCATTTTTCCTAAAGATGGTGGCCCAAAGTGCACATGCCACCTTGAAGGCGCTTAACCAAATCTATTATTTCTCCCTCGGAATACTCATGACAATGACAGTTGAAAAGAAAAGCAGAAAAGAAAAATTGTGATTTTTGATATAGCAGATATAAAGTTTTACCTCATCGGTCATCTCAAATCCTAAGGCCCTGCAAACAAGATTATGTATTAGCACAGCCACACCCAAACCAAAAGTGAATGACAGAAGAAGATTGATAGTGGAATCTATGAAATAGTCCAATAAATACCTCATTGCAACATTCAACTCTTTAGCATCAATAGTTCCTAACAACAAAAAAAATGTACCTTCATCAAAAAGGAAATAAAAAATAAAAAAGATGGACCAGCAAAAACTCAAAGTACAGCCATACCAGAACCATCTGTATCAAATAGTTCGAATGCTTCCTTTATCTCTTGCCTTTTTTGTTGTGTTAAGCCATGAGAGCGGCTTTTAGGTTTTTCTCTCCTCGATACTCCACTCCTTGGACCACTTTCCTACATGAACAAATGTACATGGAATCAAATAAGTAAAGGCATTTTTAATGGGGAATGAAAAAACTATTAGAAGAACAAAATACTAAACCATCTCATAAAAATGGACAGTCACAAATGTAGAATCACCAAATTCATATATATGAGAAGATATACATACACACACACACACACACACACACACACACATATATATATATATATATAGAGAGAGAGAGAGAGAGAGAGAGAAATGAGGTGACAGTTCACACAAATTACCTGAGCTGTAGTTCATTCCCACTATCTCCAATAATCTTTTTTTTTAAAAATTCTTTTGGATTATGATCTTGACGTCCTAGGGTTCACTCATACCCAATTTCTTGGGTTTTAGTTTTGATTTAGTTCTCTATCAAATTAACACAAAATTAACGGTTTTCAATGCATACAACATTTTGTATGCACTTGATGAAATGGTAAATGAACTCCAAAATTTATGAAATTTAATCCGAAAGAAATTAAGAAGCTAGAGATAGTAATTATAAAGAAAAATTAAAGAAAAATTATTCGATTATTATAATTTTGCCGCTAGCTTACGTAACTTTTCCTGAGCTGGCGGCTCACCTACAGCAATCCCATATATATATATATATATATATATATATATATATATATATATATATATATATATATATATATATATAGATTCTTTTTATGCCACCACCAGTCAGAAAAAAATGAGATGACCAAAAGGAAAGATTATATCCTTAGAGATGGATTTTTAACATAATCTGAATCTTCAAGTACTTGAAGGAAAAAAAAAACTACTAAATAAAATACTTCATGCTATACATGAAAAACAATGAAAAAAATCAAAGAGTTTGCACAGATGCATACTGGTTAGAAAGAGGCCTAACTTACTAAGGTGCCATCCTCGATTATAATAAAGATGCTAAAAGATGCTAACCAATAACAACACAAATTTTTACTAAATGCAAGGATTTAAACTCCTCCAAGCTGAAAAAGGAAGTCAAGGGCACCACTGACTGAATGTCAGAACTTTAGAAATCATTCTCGTCCAAAGAACTATTTTAATAGATAATTTGTTTGATACCCATAATCTTACTTTTGCAGAACAGCGACTCTTCTCGGGTTGTGTTATTAGCTATGCTTCAATAGGTAACAGATCATAAATTTTATAACAATGTGATGCATTACTTAACAACACATAGTTATGCTCATAAAAGTTCAAATCACACACAACAGCTTCCCCATGATCTAACAACAAAATTTTTAAAATTAACTCTATAAAAGCGTTAATAAACTTCAAATTTCAATTACCAGACTTTCGCTTTTAATAATTCTTAATTGTTCCCTTATAATTCACGTACATTGAGAACCAAAATTATCAAAATAAATTATTTATCCTTTTTCCCACGATCCAACAACAAAATTTTCAAAATTTCCTCCATAAAAGTGTTAATAAACTTCAAATTTCAATCACCAGATTCTCGCTTTTAATCATTCTTAATTTTTTCCCTAATAATTAACTTACATTGAGAATTTTCGATATAATTTATTTATCTTTTTTTCCCAAGATCTAACAACAAAAGCTTCAAAATTACCTCTATAGAAGTGTTAATAAACTTCAAATTTCAATTACCAGACTTTCGCTTTCAATAATTCTTAATTTTTTTCCCCTAATAATTCACTTACATTGAGAATTAAAATTAACGATATACTTTATTTTGTCCTTTAAATGTATGATAATAACAATGTTGAATCTGAGCGCAAAACAACCGAAAGATCAAGACTTTTATTTCAAAATATCAAATTTCATAACTTCGAATCAAATACAATGTAAAACCACGTAAAATTTACTGATCAATTAAAGTGCGAAATCTGCAAATCACCAAAGCCCAAATAAATTGGGGAAAAAAAATAATATTTTGATTTGAGAAAGAGGAAGAAGAAATACCATTGTGATCTGGGTCTGATGCTTCTTCTCTTATTTTTTTCCTCGTCCAAGAATTTCTCTCTACTCGATTTCAGACCGGAGGAATAATCGATGACGATGGATCGACTGCCACATTGCTTATTATATATAGAAGGGGAAAAGCAAAGAAGAAATAACAAGCCGGGTCGGACTAGGTTAAGGCATAGCTGGATCCGAATAGGATCGATTTAGGGGGGCGTTTCCAAAGGAGCACACCATTTTTACTGGTTACTAGTGAGCCCACTTCTCAGTGTTTGTTTTTTTATCCAGATTCAAAGTCCGGATAATTGTAAATTGGGCTCTCTAGGAAAAATGGTGTGCTACTTTGGAAACTCCGGGAACTTCTAAAGGGGCACAACTTTTTTCCTAGTGAGCCTAATAAGTTTTTTATTTTTTCATTGCAAGGAAAATTTCTTAATGAGCACATATAGTATTACCAAAATGTCCTTCCCTCTATATCTCCTCTCCTCTTCCTCTTCTCTCCACATTTCTACTCCAAACCCTAACCCAAACTTCCACTCATCCTCTCCATACTTGTTCTCTTCTCATTTCTCCTTCCAAATCTCCCTCTCTCTCTCTCCCATTCGTAGACTCCTGCTACTCTCCCTGTCGCCGTCGCCGCAGGCCGCCCTGCCGCAGCTGCCGAGATCCCACCGCCGCCGCCGGTGTTCTCCCGCCGCCGCCTTCCCGCCATTACCAGGTGAGTTTTCCTAATTTAGTAATATTTATTTTAAAATTTAGTTTTTATTATTTTTGGATTAAACAACTCTTGAATATTATGGTTTAGTGATTTTGTTGGGTTTGGGAGGAGGACGAGGGGATGAGGTAGCAAGTTTAGTTGTAGCATTTTTTTGTAATTTTAATTTTTAATATTTAGATTATAATTATTAAGAAAATTTAATATTGTAATTTCAATTGTAAAATATGCGAAATTTAGTTATTTTTTATAATCGTGAACGTTAGTATTAAAATTTATTAGTTAATTATGAAGTTTGATGGTATTGTCTTAATGGTTGATTAAATTGCAAAAGACGGTTTTAGTATCTTTAAAATTTAATATTATACTATCTTGCAGAAAAAAAAATTAGACAAAAAATTATATTTGTAGCAAATTTTACTTTGTCAGTTCATGCTTACATGTACAGAAGTTAGTGTTATGAAAAATAACATCTAAAAATGAAATATCTTTATATTCCATAGATGGATCCGGCGGAATCTTCTCGCGTACGACCAATTGCCTCATTAAGAAGGAAGAAAGTAGCATTTCGACCACAAATTCGTCGCCCGATACGAGAGCGAGAAATCGAAGTTGGAGGTGGAAGGTTTTTAATAATATATGAAATTTTTTTATGTAATGTTGTTTATAATTGGGATGGTGTATTGGGGTCTTGTATATATTTTTTTATGTAATGTTGTTTCTAATTATGGCCTAGTTTGTTCATAATTCTCATTGTATGAATTTACATTGTTATTTGAATTTAAATTTCGTATTTATGTGTTATTGATGTAATATGTAGTTGGAAAGAACTAAACTGTGTACAAATTTGAGAGATGAATGAATTTTTGTGTTTGTTGTATAGAACGAACTAAACTTTGTGTTTTTTTTTATTTTCTGCAATGGATTGTAAAGTATTTAACTCTATTTTCCTTATTGTTAATAGAAGTTACACGGATTTTAAAAGGGTATAGAAAAAAGGAAAGGAAAAATTTGTTTATAAAGTAAAAGAGTTTGTTTTGTACGTGAAAAGGGTAATGATAAAATTAGTTATCAAAGAAGGAACTGAACTAAATTTACCACTATTTGAAAAAATAGATAAAAATATAAAATAAATACTGTTGCTAGGGATCGAACCAGGGCCACTTGCGTAATAGGTGAGACTACTCAGCAATATGCTGCAATGACTTTGTGGATAATTGGCAAACAAAAACGTATTTAAATCCCTGTCCGGACTGGCAGTCTGGACAGGGAGATCCGGTCCGGACTGGCAGACCGGACAGGGAGACCCCATCCAGACTGCCAGTCCGGACAGGATATTTCCTGTCCGGACTGTCAGTCCGGACCGGAGATATCTATCTGGACTCGAAATCCGGACCGGAGTTTTCTGCCTCTCTTTTCTTCTCTTCCAAAAAAATCATCTCTAACCCAAATATCCAACTATTTCTTCCTCTTCTTTTATCTAAACCCAACACTATCAAATCTCTCTTCTCACTTTTTTACCCGCTATCGGAGTTTTATCTAAACCCAACACCCAAATACCGGAGTTTTTTTTTTTTGGGTTAACTGAACTCAGGAAAAGAGAAGAAGGAAGATAAGGGCAATTTAGTCCAAAAAATTTGATGGCAAAATTGTAATATTATAGAAGTTTTTAACTGTTGTGCCCCCTTAGAAATTCTCGGAAACTCCTATGTAGGGTCGGACTGGAACGCACAACTCATGCAAAATCCTAATCCGAACCCGTTAAGGAAAAATTGCCTCTTTTGATTATAGTTTTTGCTACCTCACCGGACTAACTTACTGCTCAGAGTCCAATTAATAACTCCTCATAAATTAGTGCTGCTGGATAATGCCGTCAGAGACAAAACTAATTGGCCATTTTTAAGTTACTAATTGATAAACTGTACAATTAAAATTCAAATTTACTTTATTTTTTAATCATATGTCTCCACTAGACAAATTTATTTATGAAATATTAATAAATCTACATCAATAGCTCTTATTTATCAAGAATAAAAAAACTATTATATTTAAATCCTTTCTCTTCTAATTCTTGAACTTTTGTGACTTACTTTAAAAAGATAATGTATTTTCATGCAAGTTATCATGAGAAAGTTTTATTGTTATTTGTTACCGTTTAGATAATTTTCATCTAAGAATAGCTAAATATACATAATATACATTGTCAAGCAGTCAGCTCAGTTGCTATCTCAAAAGAAGTTGAGAATAGATGTGATGGCTAATGCTGAAGACTTAACTAGGAGTATCTTTGTTGAAGTTGTTATCAAATTTGTAAATTCTTTGGTTATTATTCCATGAGGAAATTGCAGATAGAAAAAAAGAAGAAAATGATTTTAAGGAAAATAGATAAAGAAGTGCTACTTAAAAAATGACCAACTGAAGCATGCAAGTAAAATGGTCCATTAAGTAAGATTTACAAGATTAGTAAAACCCAAAAATACTTGTTCAAGGAAATCCAGTCCAAGTGCGACTAAAAAAAGCACTATCGCGGATTCATCACATGATATATCGAGATAACTATTTGACTTTTATCAGAATTCTACCGCTCTCGAGACAATACTCTCTTTAAGATGCACAGGAGTTAGGATTTCCATTTTCGCTATGATGGTAACTGTTAACTGACATAGTATACTTATAAATATCTATTCTTCATGAGGAGAGGGACCAAATATTACTTACTTAAGAATTTATAATCAGAGAGAAAGGGGGAGTTGTTCTTGAGAGATTTTGTATTTTTATTAATGTAAAGTTCTTAGTGATTGTTAACGTTTCTCTGAAGATGTAGGCTACAGAATCCTCTCAGCTGAGCCTCGTTACATCTGTGTACATCATTCTCTCAGTTTTTTTAATGTAAAGTTCTTAGTGATTGTTAACGTTTCTCTAAAGATGTAGGCTACAGAATCCTCTAAGCTGAGCCTCGTTACATCTGTGTATATCATTCTCTCAGTTTTTTTTTCATTCTCTTAGTTTTTTTCATTTTATGAATAGTTTGATTGCAGATTATTGTTTTCTATCTCCGTGACTAAGACTCGAGTTCAATTTGAATCACAATCTTTATTTGATCCGTAATTTGACTGGCTAATTTAGCTGACAATTTTTGGCATAAAAAATTGGCACTACTTGTGAAAAAGTACATGCAACTGAACCATGATTGGAATACATTCATAAACTCAGGCGAGCAAACACTAAGCCTCCTCCTCAAGGAAGCAGGTTCAATGCCAACAACATGAATGATCAAATGGCAACAACATGAATGATTAGGTAAATCCTAATACTCCTGTAACCAGAACTGAGTTTCAGGAATTAACTTGACAATTTACAGTACAAATTTCCACCATTTCTTGAGCAAAGGAAAATTGTCTACTTGGCAATGTTCCATCCCAATCTTCTTTGATGGGCCCCACAAGAGCTTGGCTAGATGCTCTTTACCAAATATTAGGTCGGTTGGGAAAGTTCAAAGAGAAAGCATGAAGGTAATGATCATGAGTTTACTTCCATTCTTAGATGTAGAAAGACTGGCCCTTCGGTGTACTCAGACACTAAAACCGAAGAAAATGACTCTCTATTTAGTATAATTCTAAAAAAAAGATTGAAATTCTAAATCCCAAAACTTAGAAAGTACGATGGGACCACCAATTTCCAAGAGCATATCATCAATTATTGCAAAGCTATGTGCCTTCAGGAAGCCACTGATGAAGTCATTTGCCTCATTTTTTCTCGACCTTTGAAAAGGGATCATAAACTAGTATATCAGTTACCTTTTGGGTGTACAACTTCTTTTCGCCAACTGCACCATCTACTCATATAACAATTCAAGGCAGGTAGAAGTACTCAAAAGAAACTCGCATCTTTTCCTCACGATCGAGAAAAAGCCTAATAAATACTTGAGAAATAATCTCAAGCATTTTACTAAAAATAAGATAGATTGAAGATTGCTTTTCTGACGTGGCTCTCACAACACTTATGAACAACATCCAACACAAAGGACTCGGGATGTAAGCTACCAAAAGGATGCTAACATCCTTCGATAAACTACCCTACAAAATTTGACAAATATATCATCTAGAAAACTTTGAATCATTATCAGGGGCTCTTGCCAATCTAAAACTCTAAAAAAATATAAAACGAGACAAAGCATTTGAAGAAAATGGAGTCCCCCCAAGATGCCAAATCGATAAGCAATAAGGTGATCATCGAACTTGAATAAAGAAATAGTACACTTTCATGAATACAACTCAGATATAGATTCTTAATCATGTTCAGAAGGAAGGACTACTCACCAAATCATCGTCAATGAAATTTGCACACAAAAAGCAAAAGTCATAGTACTTTTGTGAATATCACATGGATGTAGGCCAAACCTTAGAGAATTGTTATTAACTCAAGAGAGATATTGAAAATCTCATTTGAAGAGGCTACTTAAAAATATCATCAAGAAGACACCTGGTGGTGCTCCTATAACAATCAAGGTGGCGAGTACGAAACCTAAAGGCAAACAACAAAAAGATAAAGAAAAAAATTGTAATACTAACCATCTCAGGAGGCCCCCACCATAGGAGAAAAACATATTTTGTCCCCAAAGTATATGCCAGGACAGTTCAATTCACATAACACACTCCAAAGAAAATGATAAGCCATTGAATTACCTTCCCATGCGAAAGATTTGGAGGAAATTCAGATTCCACAAGATGATGTTGTCAACATCACAATGAACATAGCTCGTCTGAGGTTAATAGATTTCTTAACTGGATTGAATGGAACAGAAGCTTCACGACTGTGAATATTGTTAGATAAGCTCCCGACGAGTTATTCTCAAAGTTGAATACATATTTATAGATGTCGCCTTGCCACACAATATTATATTCGTACAACCTTTTCTAAACTCCCTAGGGGCTGTAATATTCACTCTCCATAAGGTTATGAAGTTTCCAACTATGGACATAAATTTTGGCTAGCTAATGTCACTAAGCCAAATTTGAGCATCAAAGAGGGATTGAGCTTGGAATCAGATCTATAGCAAGATGAGGTTTGCAAGGCGACTTCTAATATCGAGTAACTTGTAAGAAAGCCGTTAGATAATAAAAGTAAAGAATATAAAGAGAGTGTGTACACTGAAATATAACGAGGTTCGATTGAGAAGAGAGCTCATGCCTATGTCCTCGGGGAAGGTAGCCGTAACGGCATATATTTTATAATTGATTACCCAACAGTCATAGGATTTTGAAATAATCGTAAGTACTATAACAATAGATAAAAAAAAATACCATGTCTGAAACTAAAGTTACATTTATAAAAGAGAAATTTGATTATCTAAAAATGGCACATTGTTCTAGATGTCTACAACAAAATAATCAAAGGAAGGATAGTTCCTGAAAATTTTGAAATATGAATAGTATATACAAAATTGTGATAGTAGATACACCTCTTACTAACATTCGGTTTGATCAATGAAGTAAGGATTTTCGACTGGTGCAGACTCTCCCTCCACTTCCTAAATATCTGGGTTCAGAATTTAGGGATTAAATCCAGAAAGTAAAATTTAAAGGAAAGAAAATGGTGTACTAACATAATATGGGAGTATCAGTGTACGTGGATATAGTCATGTTAATGTTGGTTGTGAATATATTGATTTGGCATATAAGCAAGTATAAATAAATAAATAAGTATGATCAAACAATTATTTTTTGTATCTTGATTATGTATTCTATTGATTTCAGTCATTGTCCAAATTACTTATAGAAACTGTATTAATGGATAAGATAGCGGTATTTTCCATTGTCATATAAATGCTCGTACATACTCGGGTCCCAGCCTCAATCGTATTGCGTTGAACCATGCCATACCACTAGGTATTATCATTCACTCCCCGTACTGTATTACAGTAACGGACATATCACACTGGGTATTAATTATCACTCAGTGGTCCAGTATCACCTAGACCGCTGTAGTAAAAAATTCTAGATCTTAACATAATATTAATCTTTATACGACATGACTCTTATGCATCATATAGTTTCTCCCCATTGCTTAGTTTATGAGACATAATAGACAAATATTATAAAGAAATTATGTCATGATTTATTCATTCCCATGTATCTGTACATCTCCATTATCCAGGATGTCAATAATTCGTTACTGAATCATGTATATGTAGTGTCACTATATTGTATTAAGTTACTATCACCAACAATCCTACTCCTTGCAAACAAAACCTAATTGTTGGATAGGAGGTAATATCTATACGCAATATCACTAGATATATATCATTAATAATTAAATAAAATTTGCAAATATTGACCATTAATAAATCATTAATTGTTGGAATGAAGTTGTCAATCTCGGTTCATTGTTTGAGGAATTTAGTTGGAGTTTAATAATTAAATAAATTTAGTCTACTTACAATATTTAAATAAAACAATAATGATATTATGAATATGTTGATTTAAGTAAGATAGTAATTCTATGTAAATAATGCATCCTTTTCTTTCTCTTTTTTTATATTTTTTATTTTTATATATTTTTTATTTTTTCTTTTGACTGAAAGTATTTCGGGAGAACATAATAGATCCATAGTTCGAAATGTGAACCATGCATAATTCTCAAGTAAAGTAATTTAATTACATGCAATATAAATTAAATAAATTCTCAAGAAAGAAGAATGGAGAAATAAAAATGTTACTTACTTAGTTTTAATTTATTTTCCTATACAATTTTTCCCTGCAAACTTTCCCTCTAGCTTGATGCCACAGAACCTCACAAACTCTCCAGCTTACTGTCCGCAATGCCTTATTGGAAATGGAAATAATAGAGACTATGTGAAAGTAAAATTATTTGGGCTGAAGCAGTAACTTGTGCATGTGACGGAAAATTATTTAGGCTGAAGCAGTAGTTTATGCATGTGAGGTAGTGTTAGGAAATGAAAGGGAAAACTATATATATATATATATATATATATATATATATATATATATATATATATATATATATATATATA